>PYSP01000168.1:50227-83827 GCA_003049395.1 Pseudohalonectria lignicola
AGGAGAGAGAGAGAGAGAGAGAGAGAGAGAGAGAGAGAGAGGAGGGGAGGGATGGGCGGGGGAGAGGATGAGTGACAGTCTGACAGAGAGCTAGGTAGGGAGACGGTGACACACTGAGGCAGTGATAAAAAGTGGCAAGGGAGACAAGAAAGGTCGATTCGGTGCGCATGAACTCATCTGAAGGCCTAGAACAAGTGTACAATGGCGATTCCCGTAGCCCTCACAGGCAGCTGTAGGGATACCTGAACAAGCGTTCGGTGATGGTCGTGTCCTATCCGAACCCTTGCCCCTGTATTGCAAAATATTCCATGTCCCCACTGTTCTATTGTCTCACTGTGATCACTTGAACTTTTGCCGGGGGCCTCGGGTCATGGAAGATCGAGAAACTCATAAGCATATATTCTTTCCCATGATGGATGTCGGACCTCGGACGAACAGACACATCCAATCGAGTTGTTGGCTAGGGAGCTGGGATGCCTGCCACCCCTCGACAGCAAGTAGTTTAATACCAAGAGAGGGGAGGGACCCCAGCTTGTCATTGGGGTTTGGCAGGCGTGGCTGCCTTTGCCCTCCCCCCCTCCTCCACACTTCCTCCACACCTCCTCCGCCTCCCCCTCCCAGCTGACCTGCCTGACTGCAGTAGACAGTTTGGAGGGCGGAGATGGCCGAGATTCGACGAGATGCTCAGATGTCAATGCCATGCCCTCCCTGCTGTTGGCAACTGCCGGGCCTTCTGAGAGTGCGCAACTTTCTCTTCGTGCCCAACCAGGTCTGTTCCAGGCCCCTGCAGTACAACATGCAAGGCTTGGACAAGTTGACACGGCAGTATCTCTCTTTATCTCTCTTCGTCTTCCCGAGGGATGCTGCAGCCACTCTCGAAGCTCAGTTGGAAAATGCGGTGCGCCCTTGGCCTGCAGCAGCAGCACACGACATCCAACCCAACTAATCCACAACCCGAACAGATCTGCTCCGAGCTGCAGCTCAGGAGAATCCCCAGCTAGAGGCCGAGGACGAATCTCGTCTTCTTTGCGGTGGTTTGTAATGAGAGGGTTTAATCCCTTTGCTTTTTTTTTTTTTTTTTTTTTTTTTTTGGAAAATCCAAGGCTTTGATTGGCCGTTGCTCCGATTTATTGGATGGTGCTGCGCGAAAACGTGTCATCGTGTACCGCGTGCGTGGAAGGGGGGCCTTTTACGAACGACATTTCCTTGTAGAGAATGGCGTGCCTGCAGGGGCTCAAATCGAGAAGAAGCAAATGTGTGCACAGACAAGCCGGGCAACCAACGAGGGAAAGGGGAAGACGACAGCCTGACGGAGGGAGGGAGGGGCGTGCTGTCATGTTTATGGTTGGGCTACCCAAGCCGCTAAAAGCCAGCCATCATTTTCGCCTGGCTGGCAGTGGAGAGGAATTTGCCGGCACCATACGCGAACGGGCAGCACCAGGCCGCTTATGTGCCTGCGCTAGTAGGGACGGCTGAGATGATGGTTGATTGCGCACCATGGGGCATAGAATCCGACTGAACAGTACCTTCGACGTACCTCGACTTTCCCATTATTCATTTGAGAGCGGCTCCCTCAGAAATTCAAGGATCGCCATCGCCCAGCAAGGGGTGGTGGTTGGGACAATCTGGTTGACAAGCGGGCAGGTGCTGGCTCCTAGCATTGACTGGCCGTCTTGGCGGTGCATGTGGGGCGTCCACGGTCGAGCGATCACTTTCGGCTCCAGCCAATTGGAAGCCCTTGTTCCACCGGACGCGTCCCGCTCGTCTTTCGAGACCGGGTCCCAATACAGGCGGTGAGCGATTCTGCCGCCTTGGTGGGCTTGGTGGGGCTCGGTTTGGACCTCAGGTGAATCAGCACACTTGGAAAAGGGAAGGGAGCTCAATAGCTCCAACAGCCCAAGAGGCAAGCAAATCGCCATCGAAATGGTCTAGGCTCCGTATTCCACCTTCACCGTTTACCTAGCATTCTTGCCGCGCTCAACAAAGCAGCACAGCTGCCCCAAACCCTTGAAGCTGCTCGTATTATCTTTCTCACTAGTCTTGATTGGAAATCAAAAATAAAGAAATAAAGAAAGGCGACTATTTGCAAGCCACAGTGAGCAATACCAAGAAGCAACCAGGCCCATCGAGCCCTGAGGACGAATCATCTTCCCGTCCGCCCGTACGCACACCCGCAGATCATCACTCCTCTCAAACCCCCCAGACCAGAAATGGCCGACAGAGGTCATCGGGGAGGAGGCCGCGGAGGAGGCTTCCGCGGACGTGGAGGCGGCCACCGCGGCCGAGGCGGTGGTGGTGGAGGAGGCGAAGGGGGTTCGCAGGGTCACCACCACGGCGGTCATTACCGCGGCGGGGCTGCTCATGGTCATGGCCGGACTGCCTCCCAGGACCTGCGGGAGAAGCCCAAGAAGGAGAACATCCTCGACTTGACCAAGTACATGGACAAGGAGGTCCTGGTTCTGTTCAACGGAGGTCGTCAAGGTGAGCGCATGAAGGACTAAAAGGGGTTCAAAATCCTGACTGGCCTCTTTTGTTCGTTGGCTTGTTCGCTTATTGTCCGTTTCACCTTCTTGTTTTCATTCATCTTGTGTATATGCATAAATATGTCATGGTGGCGAACTGACCAGGGCGCTCGAATTGTACCAGTCACGGGAACGCTCAAGGGCTACGACGCACTCATGAACCTGGTCCTGGACGAGGGGCAGGAGACCATGAGGAGTAAGATAACCCGCCCTTTCCCGCTCTCTCTGGCTGTCCCACTACCTATCTCTGGGCTAGCTCCGCTAGACGTCACTGGCTGACCTTTCGTCTTCTTTCTTCTTCTTTTTCATTTTCGCTGCCCTTCCAGACGCGGAAGGTGAGGAGCAGAAGCGCTCCTTAGGTCTAGTGGTGGTCCGGGGCACGCTCCTCGTCTCCATCAGCCCCCTCGATGGATCCGAACCGATCGACAACCCCTTCTTGAAGCCTACGATCGAGGAAGATGATGATAGTGATGACTGAGCTGTGCTGTATCCTGTCATTGACTACTGGGACCTCCTATTCATTACCCCTCCCTGTCGGATGTGTCCAGGAAATGGCGGTAAGGATGGCAAGGATGCCTTGACTGCGGATACATCATTCTGCACTGGAACAAGACTATCACCTTTGGCTTATCCAAGAGTGACAATGATCGGCCGGGACTGTACTTGGGGCCAGGGAGAGGGGAACCGCGCGCGAACCTCCGGTGTTTGGGTATCAGAATATTGAGACATGCAGCTCTAGCTGTTCAGCTGGAGATGGATGGGACCCGAAAAGCAGACACAAGAGGGGAAAAAAACCCAAGACACGAAGTCAAGCTGCCCTTAATTAAACCACGATACCCTAGCCACTAGTCCTATGCCACGTCTGGTACGCCGGTACGCCTCTAGTGTTCGGCCTTGCTGCTCCCTATTTCTGGGCAAGTAAGGAATGCTAATCAGCACAAACAGTTGCGCGTCGACGACGGGAAAATGTCTCGCACGGACCTGCTGGGAAGGGAGTGTTTGGCGCGGATCCCAGTAGACGAATCGCGACGACGATGCAGTGAGCGGGTTGGCCGAAGTGCAAAGCTAGGCGTGATCCCGCTGACCTAGAGTGATAGAATGATCGTATTTTCTACTTGCATTGACATACTTCGAAGGCATCTCCCCGCCAAGTCTTGACATCCACTGAATCCTCCCCGAGAAACCCCCCTGTATCCATCCGAGCCACCTCCTTCGCGCTCGTTTCGACTCGCTGCCCCTCCACCCAGCCCATCAAAGAAGACATTCTTTCCGCCCGAGATACGATCTTGACTGGTCGCTGGCCTGTGTTTGTGTGCATGTTGCAGTAATCAAATCGCATCTTTGATCCGCTCCTTGTATCCTTGTGCGAAATCAATAAAACAGAGGCAAGCAAATGAAAGGAGACGAAGAAAAAGACGGACGATGGGCAAAGCAGGTAGAGATTTCCGTAGAAATTCCCGCAAAACGGCCGACCCCTTTCTCCACACATTCGTCCATTCCCACCGAGTTCGCCAAGCCAAGCTCGCCCGGAACCCGAACACTCCCTTGGTTGGTATGGACATCAGACAAGGCGAAACAAGAGAAAATAAAACAAAACAGAAACGGCGGGATGAAAAAGGCGGTTATACTATCGGGAAGCCCACAACTGATGTACGCCGAACCGTCGTGGAAACAGTCTCATCATCCAAAAACAAGAGAAGGACCAGAGGGAGGGAGAGTAGGAGGAAAATCAAAAAGGAAGTGACTAAAGTCACTTCACCATCTTCTCCACAGCGACGTACCACCACCCTAATACTGATCACGTTGCTGCCCATGTTGCCCATGCTGACTGTGTTGCCCGTGTTGCCCGTGTTGCCCGTGTTGCCCGTGTTGCCCGTGCTGCCTGTGCTGGTGATGATGCCCCTGCTGGGCCCCGGGTCCTCCCCCGCCGCCGCCCTGCCCCGACGGACCGCTGGGCGGACCGCTCCTCCCCTTGAGGAGCTCGTTGAAACTCGCGTTGAGCGCCTTGTTCAGCTCCTTATAGCTGACGACAAAGTCCGTCTCCCCGTCGCGGCTCGTCAGCCGGATCTTCTCGTCGATCCCGGCGTCGAGCTTGTTCATCGAGCGAAGCATGGGGCCAATGTCCAGCACCGGCCGGCCCGACTCATCCACCTGGTGGAAGACGTAGTCGCGGAACAGCTTCAGCATGTAGCGGTCCCCGTTCTCCGACCACCGCGGGTCCCCGTCGAACTCGTACCGCTCGTTGATCGTGCCCAGCTTCATCAGGAGGCGGGCCACCCTACCGTTCTCCACCTCCCGGTACAGCTCCCGGTTGAGGGAGTCCGACCGGTGCAGCTGCTCGTCGAAGGCCGTCACCAGGTGGTGGTTGATGCCACCGAGGAGGTCGTCCACTGACTTGACGGCCCCGCCACCCTCGGGTCCCGCGGCCGGCGTGTCGAGCAGCCAAACGACCGTCTCCTTGAGCGCCGACGAGTGGTTCCGCCCCATCGTTTCCACAGCCGTCGCTGGGTTGAGCTGGCTGGGCAGCGTATTGGTCGCCAGGCCCAGGATCAGCCGCCCAAACTGGACAAAGTCGTCGTTCTGCAGGTCAGCCAGCGGCTGTCGGGCGTCGTAGTTCACCACGTCCAGGATGCCGCATGCGCTCAGCCGGATCCGGTTCTTGTCCGTCAGGATCACCTTGCTGACGTCAATGCAACGTGCCGCCAACTTGGCCGAGTGGATCGCCTTGAGTGCGTTAGAGATCTGCACTATGTAGCTCCACAGTATGTTCTCCGTCGGGATCGCCGGCCCCCGGAAGCGTGAGGGCTGCTGCGAGCTGGGAAAATGGTGCTCCATGAGCGTCTCCGACAGCGGGAAATAGTCCTGGACAAAGATCAGGGAGCTCTCGCCGAATGCTCTGGTAGAGAAGGCCTCATGGATGGTGACGATGTTGCCGTTACTAATCTTCTTCCAGTCCTTAACTGGTTGGAGGGTGCTCTCGCTCGACAACTTGAAGCCCTTAAGTCGCCGCAAGCAGTATATCCTACCCGTGCGGCTGGACATGGCCTTGTAGGCCCAGCTGGTGTACTTGAAGATGTTGCTCGTCTTACGCTGAAGCCTATCCAGCGGCACCAGGCTGTGGTAATGCTCCAACTGGGGTAACTGGTGAGAGGCAACTAGTTTGGAGCCCTAGGTTAGCGAGGCTGCGTAGGAGAATGAGGGCAAAACGGTTCACATCGGTCGTGACTCACGCATCATGGTTTGAAGGGCAGCATGCTGCCTCTTCTGAATGTCTTCCCTGAGCTTATCAGGCATGAAGAAATCGCTCGCGGACCGTTGCCAGGGCGCAAGGTTCTCGGGGTAGGGGCCCATTTGATTGTATAGGTGGTATTGAAGCTGTTTTTGAAGGCGCATGTCAGTTTAGCCCCGGAAGGTAATCGCTGATCGCTTGGTGCCTGAGAAGCGCATCAATATGCGAGACTGGCTGGCTAGCGACTTACTAGGGCAGCTGATGGTGCCGAGTTGTATCCAGCACCGGGGTAGAAGGTGCCGCCATGCGCGGCCATGCCCGTGTGGTCGTTAGCATACGGGTTGTAAGGAGCTGGCGTCAGCGCGCCGGCGACCGAGCCCATGGCGAAAGGATCATAGTTGAGACCTGTGGTATCCTGGCTGCTGCCCAGCCCATTCGCGGCGAGGTCATAGTTGTTCTGGGGGGTGAATTCCTTGATCGCGCCGACATTGTTGAATAAAGCCGGTCCAGTCGGGGGTACTAATGTTGGCGCAGTCTCGACAGCTTCTGTATGCTGCGCCTGTGGCGATACGGCTGGGGTGGCGGCTGGATTGGCATGAGTGAGCAAAAGTATTCTCGATCAATCGTCCTAGTCTCTTTACCCTCCCTCATAGGCAGCTGATGGCAAGTGAGAATTGATCACCTACATTGAGCTCTTGGGGTGAAGACAGCAGCGCTGGCGACATGGGAAGATGAGAATGTCTTCTTCGCTGGCTGCTGTGGGGCATTTGCTGGAGTGAAAGGTGTGGATTCGACATTGAGCGTTTTCTTCGACTGGCTGAGGAATGGGTTAGCTTGTGGATCGAGTCGCGTTATATGCCGGCGGCCTCCTTGAGCCGAAGTTGCAAACGGGTTCGCAGATTCTAGAGGCTTTGAGGGAGACAGCTTGATATCAGGGAGTGACTCTTGACGTTGGGGTCCTGGGGTGGTAAATTCGCAGGGAGGATTTGCTGGACGCCCCAGAGGGGAATTTGCGGGATTACTGGCATGCCAGTGTTGGCGATGAACCGGACGATGACCAAGAGGATAACCCTGAGGATTGCAATGAGGATAACTCTTAGGATGAGCTTGGGGATGTCCCTGAGGATGGACTCGAGGATATCCTGGGAAATGGCCTTGGGCCTCGGTTGGAGATTGACTTTGCCGCTGGCCTTGACCGAAAGCTTGATGACGCTCAGGATAAGCAGGCAGGCAATGATGGGTGGGGCCATGGAGCAAATGGTTTCCCGGAGCCGCCGCTGGCACACGCGCTGCTACAGACGCGGGATTGAAGCGATTACTAGGCATAGCAGGTTGCCCAGCAGGATCAGGATGAGGCTGGCCTCGACCTAAACCACCAGAGAAAGGCGACGAAGACAACTGCCCTGCGGCTGATCGTTCGCGACGTCCGCTTGATGACTCCCGACCAACAGACCCGGCGAGTTGCTGACTTGAGGAGCGTCGATCGAGCTCGGATCGAACGTTTCGCACAGGCACTGGCATCGTGTTTGCTTTGTCCTGGTGGTATTGTCGTTTGTTCATGCCGCCGTGGCTAGGCCCGGATGTGCCGCTGTGAGGTTCCGGGTTCACGCATTGAGGCGATTGCTGCTGCTGGGGAGTGGCGGGCCCTGGATCCTGCGGCGTTATCGAGCCCGACTGCTCTGGTTTGAGGCAGAGCTGTTGACCAGGATGGCTGTGTGTGTAACCCCACCCACCACCCCGCATGTCCGAGAAAGAAGTCTCGGGTTTCCCTTGAGGGGTCCCAGCAATGGCTGCCCTAGAGCCCCAGCTAGGTCCAGCGTCGTTGGTAGGAACGGTGGTTTGACGGACAGGGAAGTCTGCTACGGGTGGTGGGACTCCCATCATCGGAGGAGCGCTCATGAGCGGTAACGGAAACGGGGTCCGTTCAATATCTCTATCGAGATGATGTCCCGACCCGGCTGCCGGATGCTGGTGCTGGTGCTGGTGCTGGTGCTGCGCAGCGAACTCTCCACCAGAACGGACTAAACCCAACATATTCTGGGATTGGTCTGGAATTGCGCCTTCGTTTGCAGACTCGGAGACGGGCTCATAGGTAGGTGGAAGGCGACGAGTGCCCAGCTTACGGGGACCCTTGGGAGCGCCGGCGGGAGCTGCGGCTTCTGTCCGAGCACGGTCGCCGACAGTTTGAGCCACGAGCACACGCAAACTACCACGACGCCGGAGGCTATGGGCGGGAAGGTCTGCTCTGGCCTGTGCGCGTCGTCCGACAAGTCGTGCAAGAGGGACACCCCGGTTGCGAAGACCCTCATGAACGGCAGGGAGAACTTTAGCCCTGGCCGAAGCACCATTCTTGGTGCTTGTGGCCGAGTATACAGGCCGTACCATCAACGGTACCGGTGCCCACAGCTTCCGTTCTGCCTCAAGCCAACCTAGAGCCTTTGATCGGAGCGTGCCATGCGTGTCGAGCTCGGGTTCGCTCGTGCGTTTATCGCTGGGCTGAGGGCTGTACTTATCCTTGCGTGACGCCATCGGCCCGAACTCGCTGCAGCCTGAGGGTCATGTAGGCAGGAATTGTCGACAAAAGCTGAGCATCCACCTAGTAGTTCTCCAAAGCGCCTGTCTGCCCAGGCATTGTGGACTGCGATCTGCCACCCAGGAAGAATGTACCGATCCCAACAGAGGGGAGTGTTTCCTGGGACCCTGGGTATGTTTTGGCGTGCTTGGTCCGTAACAGGGATTTCCCCTAACCCGTCCAGGATCAAAGTGATTCTCTCTGCCGATATTTTCGTATGTTGGAAGAACGCGGTCGTGTTCGGCAGGCGGCCAGGGCGTTTCCGAGACAAAGAAGTGTGGGTTGGGCCAATGGTTGTGTCGGGCGTCCATAGCACTTGCTAAAACGAGATAGGGAGGGAAGGAGGCGCTGGGAAAGAACAACCTACAGTTCAGCCTTGGGGGACTTCTTAGTCTGGTCGTGGTTGAAGGCGCAGCCGGAGTCTTCGTACCGACAATGGCCATATATAAGGATATTTCGACAGAGGGTATCTTTGCTATCTGTGAGGAGTCAAAGGTTTGGCAGTCAGCGACAGTCGCGCGGGATTCTGTAGGAAGTGCACGACGCGACAGCCCACTGCGGGGCGGAGAGATGTGCCACAAGAGGGTTAAAGGCAACTGCTCACCACGGCCTTTGGGTCTCGGCGAGCCTAGCTGCCGTCGGAAGTCATTCGAATTGTAGCGTGTTGCTGCCATTTTCGTTTCGGGTGAAGTCCGCCGTGGCGGAGGAAGGTTCAAATCAAGAGCGCCGCACCCCCTTGACCCGCTCTACGACTCCTATTATTGAGGGAAAGGAACGGAAACGTCAGCATATGCTGGGAGCCGCATTGAAAAAGCGGCTGCATCCGCTCTTGTCGCCCATAGGTTCTCAGCCGGGAGTTCACCAGGCCCGGCTGACGGCATCTTGGGTTTCCCTTTGGCCTGGGAGAGCCGGATGCATCAAGGCTTGGGGACTGCCTGGCATGGGGCGGGCGGGCAGCGTATCGGCTGTCTTACTTGGCTCTGGCAAACATTTCCCATTGTATCCAAGCCTCGGGAGCGGTCTGTCGCTCATGGAACAATTGTACGGTCGAGCGATAGCACGATTGGTATGCTTTCCGGGAAAGAGAATTGGGCTCTATTTTAGGACGTGTGTGTTTGCGGTGAGAATTGCGGGCGGGCTCAAAGTTGGCGTGGCGATCAATGCAAGGGGCCAAGACAAGGCCTCAATGCCTGACGTCTCAGCCTTGAAGTGATGGGTTGGGTACGGTGCGCGACCCCTAACACGCCCCGGACCACGCTTTGCTTTCCGAATGAATGCCGTGGGGGAGAGGCCGCTATTTCGTCACCATCTATAGATTAGACGATGGTGAATTAGATGCTTCTCCTGGAATTGCCTGTCCGGCAGCTACCAGGATGCCGGAATGCCATGGCAACGCATACTGATGACCTGATAGCACTAGACTATACCAAGGCTTACGAGATCTCCTTTCATTCGGGTACTTTACTATCTCCGTATCAGCGAGCCAGACAACATGTGACCTTTGGTCGGATTGGCACAACAGGACCTCTCCATGCCGAGAGATGCAGCTGCAAGCCAGAGCTCCCGTTCTCCACCCTGCCTTGGTTCTATCTTGCGTGCCGTCCCATATCGATAAGAAAATGATGACACGCCGTCCTCACCACAACGCCTGGACTCCCAAAATGGACGGAGTCAATCCCAGGTCCATAAAACCTTCATTCGGATGTACGACTGGACAACCAGTCACTGATAGTCCGCATTGCTCCGTTTGCGCTCCTTGCATGCACACAGTCCGCCCATGTTTAGTTCATGTCGACCTTCATATCGAAACGGCAGCTGGGCTCTGGAGATAGGCACGAATACCACGACGGATGGCGGCTAGCGCCACTTTGGTCCCGGACTGTCAACGCTTCGCCCCTTGGCAGCCCTCGATCTAACAACAGACTCCAGAGCTCAAGGCTGGCCCTGCGCCGGAGAAAAGGGAACAGCTTTTTCATACTTCTGTTGGCTCAAGAGCCGCCCGTCGCAAATTATCATCCCCGAACGTCACCCATCAAGAAGGCCAATCTCCGGGACGGACGGAGTTGCTGCCTAATCGACATCGAAGTTGAAGCCTGTTCCGCAACCCCCAGCCTTCTCGTTAGCATCTAGGACCATATTCATCGCAGGAAGTCACACGATTCTACGTCATATTCTGATAGCAAATTGGCAGTGATGGCGGAAGAGGCTGAGTTTGATGGGAGCCAGCTCTCGCCGAGCCAGCAGGAGGCCCTCGAGCAGTACACCATGATCACAGATCAGCCAGCCAAGGATGCCATTCCCCTGTTGGAGAGGTCTCAATGGAATGCGCAAGTACGTCACACCGCATACGCCTCTCCCGACATTCTCTCCGGGTGGCTGAGATATGAAGAGCCCGAGAGCTAGGCCAAGCCACTGACATGATGACCTCTACATCAGATAGCAATCGCCAAGTTCTTCGACGGCGAAGGGCCCGATCCTGTAGCGGAAGCACTCGCCTCCCAGCACCGCCTAGCGGAAGACGTCGGAAACCCCCAGGCCCGCCTCGGCGTCAGCCCCAGGTTCGAGAACCTCCAGGACAGCTTTCAAATACCCATGGGTGCCCGCCGCGGCGCCCTGGGTGGGCCACGTCTCCCCAGAACGGAACCGGCGCCCCGGGTCGTCCCCACGCCGACGACTACCTACGCGCCTCCGTTCCTCCTCTCCATCATCTTCGCACCTTTCAACCTCGGGGCGCGCCTCGTCTCGACCGTCTTCCGCTCCCTGTTCTACGTCCTCTCCTTCATCCCGCGACCGCTCCGGCCTCGGGCCATCGACAGGACGAACCGCGCCTACTCGCGGCGGCAGCTCATGCCGCGTGACTCGGCGGCTAGATTCAGGAGGGAGTTCGAGGAGACGTACGGCCCCAACGAGCTGCCCTGGTTCGACGGCGGCTCGGCCCAGGCTTACGACTTCGCCAAGAAGGAGCTTAAGTTCCTGCTCATCGTGCTCATCTCCCCCGAGCACGACGACACGGACGCATTCGTCAGGGACGTGCTCCTCCACCCGGAGCTGGTCGCCTACCTCGGCGACCCCAAGAGCGAGATCGTGCTCTGGGGTGGCAACGTGCTCGACTCGGAGGCGTACCAGGTCTCAAGCCTGTACAAGTGCACAATGTTCCCCTTCTGGTGCCTCGTGGCCCTGACGCCCCGCGAAGGGTCGACCCGCATGGGCACGATCAAGCGGTCCCAGGGCCCGACCACGGCGGCGAGGATGCTCGGCGGCATCCGCGACGCCATCGACAGGCACAGCCCAGACCTAGACGGGGTGCGCGCCGAGCGGACCGCCCAGGCCGCGGCGAGAAGCCTGCGCACCGAGCAGGACTCGGCCTACGAGCGGTCGTTAGCCAAGGACAGGGAGAAGGCGCGTAGGAGGAAGGAGGAGGAGGAGGCGGCGGCGGCGGCGGAGAAGCGGGCACTCGAGGAGGCGGAGCGCGCGGCTCTCCGGGCGGACGCCGAGAGACGCTGGAGGCTCTGGCGCGCCGCCGCCATCGCCCCGGAACCGCCAGCCTCGGACAGGGGCGTCGTCCGGCTGGCGCTTATGATGCCCGCCGAGACGGGCGTCGGGAGGGTGGTGAGGCGCTTCTCGCCCGAGACCACGGTCGAGGAGCTGTACGCGTTTGTGGAGTGCTACGGCGTCCTGCACCGCGATAGGGAGGACCGGAGCGAGCTGGACGAGAAGGCGCCCACGGAGGCCCCCGAGGGGTACGAGCACCGGTACGGGTTTCGGATCGTGTCGGTCATGCCGAGGGAGGTCTACGAGCCGAGCGAGGTGGACACGCTGGGGAGGAAGATCGGGAGGTCAGGGAATCTGATAGTTGAGCGGGTTGTGGATGATGATGAATCTGGAGATGAGGACGTGGACAAGGGTGAGGGTGAGGGTGCAGAGGAAGGGGTGGATTGAACGGAGGCGAGTTCACGCCTCCGTAGCATAACAATACTCTGTCGACTGTAGACTGTGCATCGCTGGATGTATTGGCGGTTTCTGTTCAAAGTGAGCAAACTCGAAGATTATTACACTAGATAATACAGCGTAGGGTACAATCTGTTGGTTATGATCTCTCACGGGTGTCCCCTTTGGTATGCCCGCTGGGAGCTACAACTTCGCTGGCCAGGAAGACGGCAGCACTAGCCCCTTTTCTTCCCAGCTCCGGCAACCTCAACCACAGCAATGACACCATATCCACGGCTTCTAGAAATCTACCTACCTTCCTGCCTAGGTGCGCTTGAGTACCGCTCAGAGTCCATTTCTCATTGGCACATCTACCAAAAAAGAAAACACAAGCCGACGGCCGTTCTCGAAGTCCCGCGGCTTTTTGCCGAATTCGGCGGGAACCATCTCGGCGTACGTCAACCTCGTTGGGGCTCATCGGTGGAGATCCAATCATGGCCCGTTTTGGTTGTCACGAGATTGCAAACGCTGAAGGACTAGTGATCGCAGACAGCATCGAAACTGGAGTGCCGCCTCTCTTGCTGAAGATCCCGCTCTACTAGTACGTGCCGACATGAGGCCGAGCCTCTTTGCTTTGTAAACAACTGCCAGCCAGCGGGGGCAGCGCTACATGAAGGCTTCGCTCGAGGCTCAAGGCTACAATCAAAAAGATCAAGGCTTCGGCTCGCCGTAGGCAGGTAGGTTAAGAAGGCAGAATGGTATCCGGGTTTGACAATGGATTCCCGACTGCCTGCGAGGGAGGCGAAGCGCTACGTAACACCACATGAGGTCAAATGGTGGGAACTCCCGCGGCCGAAGATGGAGTAAGCTTAGGTGTCGTCGGGGGGCTGCGTCAGACTCACAAGACAACGCGAGTGAGGCGGCAGGTGGTCGGATGCGAGACATGAGGGATAGATATTTCCATGCCAAGAGGCGACACTGGGCAAGTCAGGACGGGAACGACATGATAGCACGTCGAATGGTCGGCCGTCGCCTCTTTGTGCGCCTATTTGTGGGGAGGTAAGATTTTTCTAGTGGCGACTAAGGATGGGAAGCCCAAAGGGAGCTATCATCGAAGTTTGTGAAGCTGTGAACTCGTGTGGAGGTGCTTGCGTGGAGAGGGTTGCACAGCCGCAACTGACGGCCTTGGCATCTCGGCAAGCTACTTGTCGGTGGATGGCAGGCAAGGGCGGGTTTCCGGTCTGTGATGGTACCGAGATCCAGAATTTCCTCTTAACAGGCAGCTAGTACATAACCAATATCATGTCGGGTTGCTCCTAGCCAAGAAAATATTTCATCTCCTCTTTACTGCATGTTGGTGGCTGTTTCATAACGGCCGCCGAAAGGAGAGAGAGCCGCCTAGGCAGGTTAGTATTTGTTACCGATTTGACGTCTCCGTCCATCGTAGCGCGACTCTACCTCCCAACGGAGTACGTAGTCTCCCGATCTCCCTGCTCTGGCTGCTGCAGCCTGCAGCCACAAAGCCATCCTTCCCCGGCGACACGAACCAATCGTCATAACAGTCGGTTCTGAATAACCGTCCCATTTCCACAAAATCCCATTCGAAAACAGCCGGCTGGCGTATCGCACGTCGATCAGAGTTGACGACTGCCTCCACTTAGCCTAGCAGTACCTGGCGTCTGCATACTGTCGTCTGCCTGCACGTCGTCGCATCTTGCATTTTGGTCGGTGCTCCCCAGTTCCCCTTGTTCGGGACAGCTCGTTTGATGACAGCAATTGGCGAACAAGGAAAGACCTTACCCCACTACGCCCCGAGGAAAAAAGGCTGGACCCTAAAACCCAAGCACCCCAGGCTTGACAAGATTACTCTGACAGCAGACGCGCTCCATCATCAGACCAACAACCGCGAATACCCTTCGGACCGCCCTCCTTCGGGTGCTCTCAAAACCCGCGATTTGCCCAATTTATGCGACGGATTAGTCTAGAACGCGAACAACCCACGTTCGCCAGACTGCCAATCATCCTGGATAAAACGACACCGACTTATTATCTACCTTCGATAGCCGCATCCCGTCGTATTTGATTCTTCGATTCCGCCATTTGCGCGCACGGCCGAGCGTAACGGAAGCACAAGCCGACCGTTAGAAGCCAAGACTTCCGAACGCCCCGCTCGAACGGGGCAATATAAACGGGCAAGATGAAGGCCATGAAGGGGCTCAGTATGAACAAGATGCTCGGCGGCATCAAGAGAAGACCGACAAACGGTAAGACGGGTCATTTTGGCCTAAGTGCGCAAACGAAGAAGCCACAGCTAACGAGTCCGTTTTGCTTCGACTCAGGAGCGGCCGGCGCCGCCAGCGCCTCCAGCGCCGCCGCCAACACCCAGAGTACGGATCTACAGGAGGGCTCGCCGGAGCAGATCGCAGCTCGTAATGTGGTATGTACATGACACTATCACTCCGCACGCCGGCCATTCCCGTGTCACATAATGGAGGTTTTTTAGGATGGTTTAGTTCCAGCTGCAAGGTTAGCTGAGGCTAACGAACTCCACACCCACAACCCAACAGAAAGCGTTCTGCGAAGCCAGCGGACAGGAGAACTCGGGCGACGAGGTGACCTTCCTCCCCTCCATCGTTGACGCGGCCGAGTCCTCCCCCGCGGCGGCGTCGGAGTGCGCGCGCATGATCCGCAAGTACCTCAACAAGGAGCACTCGTCGCGGCCGTCGTACCAGTACAACGCCGTCATGCTGATGCGCATCCTGGCCGACAACCCGGGCGCGACCTTCACGCGCAACCTGAGGGACAAGAAGTTCCTCGACACGTCCAAGGAGCTGCTCCGGTACGGGAGGGACCCCAGTGTCAGGCAGATGTTCATGGAGACGCTCGACAGCTTCGAGGCCACCAAGGCGTACGACGAAGGGGTGCAGCCGCTGGTGGAGATGTGGAAGAAGGAGAAGGAGAAGGCTTATAGGGCTTATGGGGTTAGTTTTCTTTTTGTTTTTCCTTGGCCTGTTTTTCTCTCTTTCCCGTCTAGCCAGTCACGAATACGGCTCACACCACTACCACAACCATAGGCTCCCCAGCAAGGCGCCGCCCCGGTCCCGCGCACGCTCAACGCCCCGGCCTTCAACGCGCACTCGCAGAACTACTTTGCCCGGTCGCACTCGAACCGCCGCCTGCCGGACCCGATCGAGCTGGCCAACCGGCTGGAGGAGGCGCGGACGTCGGCCAAGCTGCTGCAGCAGGTGGTGGCCTGCACGCCGCCCGCCGAGGTGCTGAGCCACGAGCTGATCCGCGAGTTCGCGGACCGGTGCCTGTCGGCCTCGCGCAGCATCCAGGGCTACATGACGGCCGAGAACCCGGGCCCGGACAATGACACGATGGAGCACCTCATTGACACCAACGAGCAGCTGCAGCAGGCCCTCAATCAGCACCAGAGGGCCGTGCTCAACGCCAGGAAGGTCCTCGGCGTGAACGAGCCGGGCCAGCAGCAGCAGGGGTCCGGCCCGGTCAGCCCGGTCGACCACCAGCAGCAGCAGCAGGCGTACCCAGGGGGCAACGCCGACAGCCTGAACGGCGCCTCTAGGGCGGCGGCGGCCCCTTCCCCGCCGGTGCCGAGCCGCAAGGCGGTGGGCAAGCAGCCCCGGTTCGGCGGGAGCATGGGCACCACCACCACCACCACCACTACCGAGGCCGGCCCGTCCAGGTCCGCGAGCGGGACGCCCCGCCCGGTGCCGTCGGGCGGCGAGGATGCCGAGGACCCCTTCAGGGACCCCGTAGAGGAGCCGGCGCAGCACCCGACGACGAGCATGACCAGCAAGGCCAAAGCCGCCCTGGCCGGCGCCGGGTCCAACGAGCCGCCCCGCCTCGCCTTCGAGCCCTACCACCCGGGGTTCAACGCCTCCGCCGCCGCTGCGCAGCAGCAGCAGCAACAGCAACAAGGGGCGGACGACGCGGCGGATGAGGGAAGGAGAGGAGCGGACGGTGCTGCTGCCGCCGCCGCCACATACGAGGTCTCGCCGATCCGGACGAGGAGTCGTGGGCTGACGAGGGACTCCGAGAGCGACCTCTACAACGACTCGGACGAGGACCGCTACAAGCCGCTGCAAGGAGGCAGTGGCGCGGCGGCGGCGGGTGAGAAGGCGGGCGGGCAGGGGTCGGAAGGCGGTCCTGTGTACCGGTATTGATTTGGGCGCGCTTTCTTTTTTGATATTTTTTTATGGCTCAGAAGTTGGCTACCTACCTACCCCTCGGCGCCACCAGTCCGACCGTTTGGCGCGGTGGGGAATTTGCTTTCGTTTTTATTATCATTTTCCAAACCTGAGCAGGAGAAGATACTCGTGTTGTTGTTGGTATTTTCACCTCGACTTTCCGCCACCCCCCCACCCCACCCCACCCCAATTTCGACCCTCGATTTTGCCACTATTCCCTCCAGGCAAGCACGAGTCTGCACACTACGGTGTCGGCCTCTCTCAGCAACCCCCTGAGGCCTTACTTGCCCCCCTCCCCGCTATGAGGTTGGGTCCATGCGAAACAGATTTGGGGCCTCCTTGTTTTTGTGCTACAAATAAAATCCACGTTTATTAGTTGAGCAAGCATTTCATCAATTGCATTCGTTTTTCTGCCCCTTTCTCCTCCCCGTCTAGATCTAGATGGAAGTTTTCCAGTCTTGTTTTGCGTGTATTTGATGATGTTGTTGAAGAATGTGCCGCTTTGGGTTGGCTGCGCTGCTCTTCCCCTTCCTACCACCGATAGCCTCCCAGTTGATAGCATTGAGGTCATCTGTTACAAAGCATCTTTTTGGTTGGCCGTCTCACTACCGCTATATCTATTCTCTTTTGGGGGCCGCAGCCCCATGCCACCCTCAAGCACAGGTTTACCATCTGGCCGTTCCCTCCCTTCCACCCTAGGAATCATAGATGAAACCGGGGGGGTCTCTTACGGGTCAGTCAGCTCCGATATCTCGACTTATATCTCGACTTAACCGGCGTGGTTGATACTACTTTCCCTGCTCATGACGTTGGATTGAAACAGAAGTCAGCTCATTCATCCCTCTCATCAGCTGCCCTCGGTGTGTGAGTTCACAGTCAACGGATCCCAGCGGTGAGGTTCCTGTTATTGCCCGCCGCATCTGTCACAGACTCTGGCAGGATTGGACGAGGCGACTTTCTCCACTCGCAGGCACATCCGATTTAACCAATTACACTCCATGCTCAGCTCGCCTGCCTAGGTTTCCATTGACTGCTAACTAGCGTCGAACCAACAATATCACCCTCCCAATTTGACAAATGGGCAAATTAGTTCCTCGGAGTATTTGTTATTGATTCAAACCTGGAACCGTTATTTATTCTGACGCGGGCGCTGAGTGGCAGAGCAAGTTGAACATAATGCGCATGCTTGCATACCGGGCACTTGGGCTAATACGCATCCTAACTCAACCCCTTGGAAGACCACGACCGGGACATTGAATGCGTTGGGTCTGAGTCACCGGGACTACCATTCGAACATTTCGCTGGTTTCCCAGCCCACAAACACCGACAGAAGTAAAAGAGGAGGATTGAAAGAATAAAGGAAACTTCTCTGATGCGATTTGAAGAAAATAGATCCATCGTCTTAGACCTCCTGGGTACCTACTCGGTCAGGTAGCTGTCAACGTCTTATTTCACTCGATCAAGCCCCTTGCACCCCGATATTATCTCCCATCTTGCGCTTCTTTGGAGCCTACCTACCTACCGACCTGCCTATTAGATAGGTACAATCCACAATATGGACGTCAATCGTGGCTCCCATGGCACCATGGTCATGGAAAACGTATGTCCTCCATCTACTGGAACGTCCCATCCCCCCCTACAGACGGCCTTCCTGGGTTTCCGATTTTGATCTAATATATGGCGTTTCTCTACGAAATTAGACCGAGAAGAGTGACACTTTGCGAGCCACTGAGCGCAAATACCAACGGATCTGGCGAGAGCAGGGACTGTTCGAGTCCGATGCCCCACCGTGTTTCTGTACCCTCTCGATCTACCGACCTTCAGAGTTGAGGGCCAGGTTTCCGAAGTTCTTCGGTCCGTACTCCGTCATTCTCGTGGGAGGGACATACACTGGCTCGACTGGCTAACTCTGCACGGTCAATCACGGTGCACCGATCAGGGACCATGGCATACCCGTACGTCTTCTCCCACCGAATCATCCCCTGGCGTCAAACCCATCCTGACATCTCTATGACTGCCCAGATACGTCAACGGCATTCCCCACCTGGGTCATGCGTTCACGGTGTCGAAGATCGACTTCGCCACCAGGGTCGCCCGCGCGCAGGGCAAGAGGACTTTGTATCCGCAAGGGTATCACGGAACCGGGATGCCCATCAAGGCCTGTGCAGACAAGCTGGTGCGAGAGCTGGCGATGTTTGGCAGGGACTTCGAAGGTTACAGGGGGGATCACGATGACATGCACTCGGTGCCGTCCACGTCTACCTGTAGTACGGGTCCCAAGGCAGACGTGACCAAATTTTCTAACACGAAAAAGGGTAATTGATTTCTCGTTCTTACTTTTCCCCTCTCACCTTTTCCTCGTATCTTCTTGATTCTATTGTTCTTTCATGATTATCTTGTCTCTTTCTTTCTCCCCATTCCCCCATCGTCCCCGCTCCGCCCGCCTCTGCACCCAACTCTCCACCTTTGGGCCATAACATGCTGACTAGCTCCAGGCAAGGCGGCGCTCAAGACGGCCAAGGCAAAGTACCAATTTCAGGTCATGCTGGCATTGGGGATTGACCGCTCGGAGATTCACAAGTTCGCCGATGCCCAGCACTGGCTGGAGTTCTTCCCACAGCTCTGGGAACAGCACTTGACAGAGTTCGGGTGTGGCATCGACTGGCGCCGGGGTTTCGTCACCACTGACGCCAACCCCTACTATGACTCCTTTGTTCGGTGGCAGATACAAAGGCTGCGCGAGCTTGGGAAACTTCGCTTCGGCAAGAGGTTCACCGTCTATTCGCCGAAGGATGGCCAGCCCTGCCTCGATCATGACCGTGCGTCCGGCGAGGCTGTTCAGGTGCAAGAGTACGTCGCGCTGAAGTGCAGGGTCGTTCGGTGGTCCGACAGGGCTCGAGCGGCTCTGGAGTCGGCTGCGGATGCAATCCCGAGCAACGCCACCGTCTTCATGGTGCCCGCGACTCTTCGGCCAGAGACCATGTACGGCCAGACGAATCTCTTCGTGTCCCCAAGCATCACCTACGGCGTGTTCCAGGCCACGAACACCGAATATTTCCTCGTCACGGACAGGGCGGCTCGCAACATGTCTTTCCAGGGTGTCTTCCCTGAATGGGGATCCTCTCGCAGGGTCATGCAGATGTCTGGATCCGACCTCATTGGCTCTGTCGTTCACGTGCCGCTGAGCTGGAAAGGCGAGGTGCACGTCCTGCCCATGAGCACGGTCAAGGAGGCGAAGGGGACTGGCGTTGTCACGTCCGTCCCGTCCGACAGCCCGGACGATTTTGCCATGACCCTGGAGCTCTCGCGGAAGGCGCAGTTCTACAACATCAGCGCCGACTGGGTGTGTCTGGACGTGGTCCCCATAATAGAGACGCCCGAATACGGCAACTCCATCGCGCCTGCCCTCGTCGAGAAGCTCAAGATCAACTCGCCGCGAGATGAGGAGAAACTGGCAGAGGCGAAAGATACGGCTTACAAAGCCGGGTTCTACCAGGGAAAGCTCGTCTTCGGGGAGTTCGCGGGCAGGACCGTGCAGGAGGCCAAGCCCCTCATCAGGCAGTGCTTGCTAGACTCGGGGGATGCCTTCGTCTACTGCGAGCCCGACGGCGTCGTTGTGTCCCGGTCTGGCAACGAGTGCGTCGCCGCCTATCTCGACCAATGGTTCCTGACCTACGGCGACCTGGACGAGGCGTGGAGACAGGACACGCTTCGCCACCTCCGGGGCGAGGATGGACAGGAGTTCAACACCTTCGGCAGCCCGACCAAGCATGCCCTCGAGCAGACCCTAGGATGGATGAACGAGTGGTCTGTGAGCAGGCAGTACGGCCTGGGCACCCACCTGCCCTGGGACCCCACCCAGCTGGTTGAGGGCTTGTCAGACTCGACCATCTACATGGCGTACTACACCGTCGCGCACTACCTGCACTCGGACATCTTTGGGCGGCAGCAAGGAATCGGAAAGTTGGATGCGTCCCAGATGACAGACCAGGTGTGGGACTACGTCTTCGCCCTCCGAGACGACATCGACAGCGATATTTGCAAGGGCGCCTTGGAGGCGATGAGGCGCGAGTTCACGTACTGGTACCCGCTGGACGTGCGCGTCAGTGGGAAAGACCTGATCAACAACCACCTCGTCTTCTTCCTCTACATCCACCAGGCCGTCTGGGGCGAGAAGCTGCCGCAATACCTGCCAAAGGCCATCAGGATCAACGGCCACCTGATGCTCAACGGGGACAAGATGAGCAAGAGCAACGGGAACTTCCTCACCCTGACGGCGGCCGTGCAAAAGTTCGGCGCCGATGCCACCCGCATGGCCCTGGCCGACGGCGGGGACGCGGTGGAGGACGCCAACTTCGAGGAGCCCATGGCCAACGCCATGGTGCTGAAGCTCTTCGAGCTGAGGAGGTGGATCGAGGAGGTCGTCGGCCGGGCCCGCGTGCTGCGGGGCAGTGACGCTTATGGTTCGGTCCGGCAGGGGGAGGGGGTCAGGAACGCGGATACAATCCAGAGGACCGGCGAGAAGGGTTTCTGGGACCGGCTGTTCGAGAATGAGATGAATGTGCTGATTGGGGACACGATCCAGTCGTACGAGCGGTGTGTTTGAAGCTCCTTGCCTTGTTGCCATCCCAAGGCCGTCGCTCCCTCTTCCTCTTCCTCTTCCTCTTCCTCTTCCTCTTCCTCTTCCTCTTCCTCTTCCTCTTCCTCTTCCTCTTCCTCTCCCTCTTCCTCTTCCTCTTCCTCTTTCTTCCCCTCCCTTCTCTTATCATCACCCTTCCCTCGCATTTCCCCCCTCAAACTAAGTTGCGATCTGGGCTGTAGTCTACCATTCTGGATCAGCTGCCTTGCTCACCAGCGTCCACCCTCGATCCATTGCGTCTTTTGTCCTCATTGCTGACTCTGCTTGATGGGCATTCAGGTCAAACTACAAGGCAGCGTTGAAGTCGGGATTTTTTGATCTCACTGCTGCCCGCGACACCTACCGATCCGCCACGAACTCGGCATCACTGGGAATGCATCGGGACTGCGTGCTGCGCTATGTCGAGTCTCAGTCGCTGATGATCTGCATCATTGCGCCTCACTGGGCTGAGTACATTTGGATGGAGGTCTTGCAAAAGGTTTGTCCGCCAACTACCTACTCACTCCTCCTCCATCCCCATTCTATCAGGTCTTTGTCAGATGTAGCCGACTTGGGAATTTCTTGGGAATGTTGCCAAGCTAACAAATGCAAATTGCCCCCCCCTCAGCCGTGCTCGATCCAGACCTGCCCGTTCCCGGCGAACCCGGCGGTGGACGTGGCCCTCCAGCAGATATCCAAGTACGTGAGGCGGACATCGGCCCGGATCAACGCCGCAGACTCCGCCCAGCAGAAGCGGATGGCTAAGGGCAAGGCCGCCGCCGCTCCCCACTACGACCCAAACGCGGACAAGCTGCTCAGGATCTACGTGGCCACACGGTGGCCGCCTTGGCAGGAACGATACTTCGACATGGCGCGTGAGGCGTTGGACAGCGGAGCAGCCACGCTGGACGTCAGGGGCCTCGCGGCGAAGATGCCCAAGGTCGACATGAAGAAGGGGATGCCGTTCATCCAGGGGATCAAGCGGCGGCTCGACTCCGGGGTCCCGCCCGAGGAGGTCCTCCGTCGGCGTCTGGCTTTCGACGAGGCCGAGGTCCTGGGGGAGATGGCGTCCGTCCTCAAGGCCACCGTGCCGCGGCTGGTTGATGTGCAAGTCATTGCAGTGGGAGGGGCGGAGGGGGAGCCTTCTCTGGCTGAGCCTCGCGAGGGGTCAAAGGGGGTTGTCTTGTCCTCTTCGGCAGAGCCTGGCTCCCCATATTTGGAGTTCACGAATATCTGAGGGCCACCTGCCGGGGCAAAGCTTTCAAGGAGGGCAACCCCAAGCAGGTTGCGTAACTTGGACGTGTGTTGGGGGACGGAATGACAACGGGGCATACATTGTACTTAGGGGGCAGCCGAGGCTGTGTGGTTGCCGTCCATGGACTCTTTGAGCTTCCCACTGCTTCTTGCTGAGCCCGACTGGACTCGTCGCCATCAGATTCCGCTTGACCATTGATCGAGTGTCTCAGCCGCTGGACCTCCTTCGTCTCGACATGGCTGGGGCCTCGCTGAACCCCTCGCCGACTTTCTTGTCATACATGTCAAATTAGGCTAGAGAAATCATAACAGATCGACTTACGCAAGTCCCGTGACACCTCGGAAGCTCGCCGAGGGCCTCGTCCTGCATAAGCTAGGAAGAGGGATACGAAAGTAGCACTTCCAATCTCCCCTTCACTCAGTTCTTCCTTCTCTCTCTCCCCTCCTGTCTTCTCCCTTGTCCCCTCCCCCAGCAGATTGGAGGACGCCTCAAGTCGAGTGACCTGGGCCGGTCACGGAGGCCGTGTGGGCGATAAACCCCCAAGCTTCTAGAAGGCTACTTCGCCCAAGCACACCACCAGCGAGTGCCGAATGTCTCTCGGGCAGTTTTTTTTGGGTTGTTTCTCCCTGAGGGCAGGTTGGAAAACAAGCGGATCTTGGCCAGCCACTCGCTGTGCTCCGTCCTCCCAGGGCCCTCTTCTCAAAAATCAAAAATAAAAGGTGTAAAATAAAAATAAAATATTTAAGGATGACGGTTTGTGCAAAGGAAGCGGGGCGACTAGGTTAGCTGCATGCTACTATGGGTTGAGACCGAACAACGAGAGAGAGCTCTTGAGCCACTCGCATCTTTGGGATGGTTTCGGTTATGGATCAGTCGATGCCCCATTGGGTGGGGTACACGTCGCTTTCTTCTTCCCTTTCTTCTTTTTGTCTTAGAGAGCGGTGTACAAGGAGCAACCTGGCTTGCTTGGCGTCTAGGATACAGGAGCATTGAGAGCGGCTTTATCCGCTGTCCACACACAACGCTCTTTTAGTAGTACATCCCTGAGTACTCGAGTACGTACATCCGTAACGTATCAATGATTGCTTTCACCTCACTCCGCTCATAGGTATTACTAGGCATGTAAAACATCAGCGGTGGTACCCTGCCGGCTCCAGTTGCTGTTCTAGCTGGTCCCACCAGAGAGGACACCTGCTCCGTAAAGTCGAAGAGCCAACGTGGTGATGTGCAACGATGTGACCTCGAAGTTGCTAGAGATTCTTTGGGAGACACTTGCGAGAGTCACTCACAGTGCCATCCAGGTGGTGTAACATCAATGAACCGCAGGAGCAGAAGCAGAGGAGAATGGCAATCACCCCGCATGGCTTATTCGGCTTGCTTCCACCATGCTGGTCAAACCAACGTCGAGGCCGTTGATATGAGAGTACACCCCTGCACCAGCCACCCTATCATGCTCTGTATGGCGTAGGTTAGTACGTACGTATATCCAAGAAAATAAAAGGACCATCACGATAAAGTTTGGATGGGAAGTCAGAAGCGAGATGAGTGGCTCAAGTAACCCCAGCAAAGGCCTGTGAAATCACATTTTGGAAACCAAAAGCTTGACTGAGGCTTGTCCAAACTCGCGATTGGACCATCAGGGCTGTCAGTGTCTCGATCAAGGACATTGAAGGGACCGTGCTAGGACGTAGGCATCCGTCGCTGACTGGCTAACTGACTGGCATTGGAGAATTCCTGCTCTATTTCAGTTCATAGGTAGGCGCAGCTGTCTCCTGCTCACCGACTTCGTACAGCACAATGACTTAGTAGACCACGTCTCAGCGTCTAACTATCTAATCGCCTGACACCCCTTCCTTCAGAACCTGCTTGCCCATTGACGGAGCGGCCTGTCGCGATCTTTCGTGCCTCCCTAGGTAGTACACCCAACCGTGCAAAATTGGGGGACTTGGCCCTCAAACTCGCTCAGCAGAGAAGATTCTTGGTACCGACACGATGGGAAACTTGGAACGCCGTACCCCTTATTTCAACCCCCGGGCGATAGAATTCAGGTGATGGAAACAACGGGACTGCATGCTGCTGCATGAGATTGAAGGTGGCAGTTGCGATTGGACTAGCACGACTGCGGCTAGAAATCGCACGGAACCTCATCCTACGGATTACACTGTCCACGTTCTTTTCCCAATCTCCGTGCGGGGCTGGCAGCGTGGTAGCGATTAGGTGGTGCTGGCGTCTCCATTGCGAGCTTCTGGAACCGCTGGAAATTTCCGCGTGCTAGGACGTTGGCGCGCCCTGATCGGTTCAATGTCCCTAGCAGTGTTACTCCGAACGCAAACTCGATCTAAACATCATGACCATAGCTTGAAAGTCACAGAGCAACTAGACACCTTTGTAATTTTGATGCTTCCGATAGCGGAGACTTGAGGCAAAGATGAAAGTAAGAAATAACAATTCTAATGACTTCATGTCATAACTTGTGGCATCCTAGTTACTGCTAGTCTAGAGGATTGGTCTACCCTAGAAAGTTGCCGCAGTTGTCAAATGGGCAAAGGGGAACAACTAGAAACACGCTAAACTACAAACGGGTACAGTCTGCAGACTAAGCCCTTGGGAGTTGGGTCCCTGTCGACCCCTGTGGGTGAGTGGGTGCCCCTGTGGGGCTCGTCGATCTCACGCTTTAATCTTTCTCTTTTGGGCGAAACTTGCGAAACATGTCTCCAGCATATCATGTCGCTGCTTGCAGCACCAGACAAGTTCACAACTGAGCCCGCGGAGCGCAGACTGTGGGAGCTACAACCCAGGAATCCATTTCCTACGGTCCCGAGGGACGTTTTACTTAATGTCCGTCTCACTACTCTAGAACAGTCGTCAACCTCGTTTGAGTACCCGGGTGGAATGATAGACCGACTCTCGTACCTCCACCAATCGCCTTGCCGCAATGGGTTGTAGCCAGAATCTGGACGGACGGACAGCGGCGGGATCAAGAGAGAGAGAGAGGGAAACCATTTATTATGGAGGGGAAAGAGAAGCTGATGGGGGAACAGAACAGGGAGCGTGCATGCCCGGCGACTCGGTCAGAGCCTCGTATCCTGGCAGTTTTTTCCTGGGACCGAAGGTCAAGTCCTCCAAGCTTCGATATCTTGTCACCCCTCGCAGCCCTCGGGAGGTTCGAGTGAAGAGCCTCGAGTGAGGGACCCTACCTCGAAGCAAGGCCGCGCAAGACACTTGTGAAAGGGGCCTAGAGGAACCAAGAATCAAAACAAACAGTTTGGCTCGCTCCACCCTGCCTGCACGCGCACCTCGAGATAGATGTCACCGTCTCGCATTCGTCCCAACTTCCCTGTTTTCTCTCCCTCTTGTTTCGTCGGGGTCCAGTCGCCTCTCTCGCAGCCCAGTAGGAACGCTGTCCGTCCCTACTTTGTCTTTCGCACTAGCTTGTCGTACATCGAGTCCCCCCTCTCTCCTTGCGTCTAGTCTTGGGCTCTTGGCGGTTGACACCGTCGGTGCTTCTTTCTCCGTCTCGATCGAGGACCCAGATTCCACGCGCCCGCACCTGCTCCTCTATTCCTTAGCTTCCTCTTGTCCATCCATCGCCCTTCGTCGCTCTCCCGACCATCGCGGACCCTTTCGCCACTCCAACCTCTCTTCCTCCCCTGAGGGGCGCCACCGTCTCCCCTGGCTCGTGGAGGAGGTACCGCGCCGTACGCCGTGAGCCGTTGGAGCATCTCAACCCGCCCAGACTGCACACCTGCAGTCTGCAACTCCACCCCTCCTTCCCATATCATCCCACAATAAGGACTCCTGCCATTTGATATATGATAGGATCGCTATTACATCCGAATCGGATCATTGTACGGCGGTAGAGGGAGCATGATGCGGGTGGACGTGTGATCTTCAACAACATTCCCCCTCGCTTCCCACTCCTCCTTAAGTCGGGGATCAGGAGTCGGGATCCTCGTTTCCCCCCCTGAGCCTGCGTCTCTCGTTTCGTTTGCCTCCCTTCCCTTGGAAACGGAATAGCCCGGCTGTGCGGCCGCTCTTCGGCTCTGGAGCATATAACATATCCTGTTGTTTGTCGTGTTGACATAGAGGCCTGACGTGGCCGGTGGTTCTACAAGAAGGCACCGGAGTGGCTGCTGTGCCGAAGAAGAACGGCTTCGCTAGCTCCTAATAGCTAATCTTCTTGATGTCTTTGCCTTCCCCATGGACCCCATCGATCCATATTGGACGTTCATCCGGGCCGGACATCAGCCTCCTCCATTGACATCAACTCAACAACTTGGGGCAGCAACGGGGCTCCCTGGGTCTATGGCTGTCTCTTCTTTTCGTTATCGGGCAAGGCAGAGGATCTTCCTGCCAGATCTTGCTGCCGAGATACTAGCCCTCATCTTCGAGCATGTGGGTGGAGAAGCCGTCTCTCTGGCTTGTCTCCCCTCCCTTTCCGTTTTCTAGGCTTTTACCTCACTGACCTGTGATGACACTGCGATAGGCCCGGGATCTTGGGCTACAGAACATCATCGCGGTACGCCTGGTGTGCCGGTGGTTCAACGAGCTCGCAACTCCCATCGAGTACGAGACGTTGGTGCTGAACCGACAGCTCACACAACCCCGGGCGTACGAGCAGTACGCCACGGCCTTCGAAAACATCCGCCGGTATACGAACCACATCGTAGGCTCCACGGAAGAGGGTGTAAACTGCGCCAGCCACCACAGGGCGGTGGCACGCATAGCGCAGAGTGTGCTGAAGCTCTCGACCTTCACGTAAGCAAGCAACTTGAGCCAATCTTTGGCAAGGGGGGTGACTCGGCCCAGCCCCTCAGCGCCTAGCCCCCGTCGTATCAACCCTCTGGAGCCAGAATGCTAGATAGCCAGAGATGCAGCCCCCAAACGCTAACAACCCTCTTCAACCACCACGATGACAACTACGACGACGGGCAACTATAAACAGATGGCGATACAACCCATCCAGCTCCTCCTCAGGCGGCTGCACCTGCCCCGTCCCGTCCCTCTTCCTCGACCCGCCGCCGGGCCAGGCCGTGGCGGCGTCGTCGCGGGCGGAGACGCGCCTCTACCTGGAAGACGTGGCGCCGCGGCAGGTGGAGCGGCACAGCGCGGCCTACCTGCGGGCGATCCCGACGCGCCTTCTGGCGTCGCTCAAGATGGCGGCGCCCGACCCGCCCCTGATGAAAGGGCTGGACGGGCTGAAGCGGATCCTCCTCTCCTCCCCCGGGCTGGAGGCCCTGCACTACCGCGACAAGGGCCAGGGCGCCAGGTTCCGCTTCCTTCCCGGGGAGAGGCTACCGCCGCTGAGGGAGCTGCGGCTCGAGTGCTACGACTGGTCGCACACGAGGGAGGAGGTCGCCTCCCACTGGGACTTCCACAGGGTCAGCTCCCTCGAGCTCCTCGACATGCCCGCCCTCGCAGCCCTGCGCAGCCTCGACCTCGCCGACCTGGCGCGCCTGCACACGCTCTGCGCGCGCGACTCGGGCGGCGCCGCCGCGGGGGCAGCGGGCGGGCGGAGGGGGGTCGAGCTCTCGAGGTGCCTGGGCGCGCTGGTGGGGCGGGTCATCAGCACCAATTCCGCTAGGACGGCCGCGGGGGGCGGGGAGGAGGAGGGAGGGGGGAATGGTGGTGGCGGTGGCGGCGGCGAGGAGGGCCGGGGCCTGCGCCGGCTCGAGATCACGGTGGACACGCGCTCCTTCCCGGCCGAGTCGGTCCTCCCCCGCCACCGGGCCACCCTGGGGGTGCTCGGCCTGCGCGACCTCGTCGGGTTCTCGGACGAGACCAGGAGGTGCCCGACCATGTGGGTGGGCCACCTCGGGGTCCTGGCGGGCGAGCTCGTCAACCTGCACACGCTCGAGCTGGACATGGACGTGGCCATGACGGACCCGCCCCTGTTCCTGAGGACGCTGTGCCGGTTCAGGAGGCTGCATACCTTGACTTTGCATGTTCAGTATGTTTTTCTCTTTTTGTTCTTTTTTGCTTCTTTTGCTTCTATCTACCTCCTTTGGCATTCATACACCATTCCGTCCCGACTATCCCCCCTACCTTGGAACTCAAGATTGTAAACTTGACTTGCTGAACGGTGAGAAAATATCCTTTTCACAGAACTGTCGTCCACCCGGAAGAAATCATGCCCCCCAGCGTCGACCTGGACCTCGACGCGGCCGCCCACGTCTTCTCGTCCCTGGTCCGGGACAAGGCCGCCCTCAGCCCGGGCCACGAGACCCGCTGGAGGCGCGTGACGCTCAACGTGGGCGGCTGGAGGCCCGTCATGGTCCGCCGGCTCAGCCCGGCCTGGAAGGCCCAGAACGACAGGGGCGTCTTCGCCGAGAGGTGCTTCGTCATGGAGCGCTGCGGCGAGGGGGGAGGCGAGGCTGGTGACGGTCTCGGTTTCGGTTCCGGTTCCGGGTTTGATCTCGGTCTTGATGGGTATCGGGTGCGGGAGCTGGTCAATGGGTTTGAGAGGAGGCAGGAGTCGCCTCCTATTTTTGGTGAGTTGCCTTTTTCTCCTCCCTCCCCTTTCTTTTCCCCTCTCCCTCTTGTCCCTTCCCCTTCTTCTTCTCTGGGATTCTCCCGTCTTTCTAATCCTTCGTCCTCTCCTATCGGATTGCAACCTCACTCACCCTTGTTCCTTGGCTTTCCACTTATCCCCATTTCCCCCCTCTTGCACTCGGGCACGCAAGTGGCAATGTGGCATAACACTATCGACTGACTGCGGTCCTCGGGGAAGTTGGCTGACTTTATGCGTGTATGGTGTGACCGGACGAGCACAACCAACCCCAACCAAAAGACTACGGGGATTCAGATTCCGCTCTTCCTTATCCCTACGGCGATGCGATGCCATCGATGGACTTTGAGATGTGGGATGTGAGACAGCCTCCCGCCATGCCGGTTTAGCTGTACGACTCTGTTGCGGAGGGAAAGCATCTGGAGGATGTCTAGGTGGCGCATGGGAGGAGAAGCCTCGGGAGTCGGTTTCTGTTCCATGGGGCTCCCGGGAGATAATTATAAAGTGAAGCAGGGGCTGTTGCGCCTGGTGTCGTGTTCATTCTCTAATTCCTGCTCATGATTCTACACATTTCCCTGAGTTCCCTTCTATGGCGACTTCATACCCTTTCTGGCCTATCTGTGCGTAGCTCCAA
Organism: Pseudohalonectria lignicola; assembly: GCA_003049395.1. Lineage (NCBI taxonomy): Eukaryota > Fungi > Ascomycota > Sordariomycetes > Magnaporthales > Ophioceraceae > Pseudohalonectria > Pseudohalonectria lignicola. Next base: position 79,704 of record PYSP01000168.1, read on the forward strand.
CAACGGGTGACGAACTTAGCAGCCTCCGGAATCGCGTTTATTCTCTTGCGTTCAAGACACCGTGCCGACCCAAGGAGCAATGTCACCCAGCCCGTTGGGTGACAGCTCCGTCCCCGTGAAGGGTTTCCTGGACAGGACGTGAGCAACTATCAGAGCTGAATAGTAACAGTCACACATGACCAAACTGTAGGGCTGTTGGGGCAAGGAGTGAACCATTGAAAGCTCCTTGCTGGCTGTAGTGTAAGTTCGGGGAAAGTCCAGTCGGCAATGTCGGTAAGTGAGTAGGTAGGTAAATAGGTTCAGATGGGGATATCTGCTCCCACTATGGGGAATCATCGCCCCCTCATCTTCGCATAGCTTCGGGGCTGCTAACTAAAGTGTCCTACTCACCATATCCCTTACTTAGTCATCATATCAACAAACAGTCCTAAAGCCGAAACAGTGTTTGTCAAGGCTAATATCTTTACCTCGCTATCAAGGTTTGTTCCTTTTAACATCTACAAGTCCTGTAAGTCCTGTGAGCTGTACAACTCCCTAGAGCTCAAGGACTCCACCTCGGCCACAGGAGGGAGGTCCCGGATTGTCAAAGGACTGGTTACCTAGGTAGTTACGCTTCAGTCCTCGTCCCTGATGGTGACATCTGACAAGGACTTGACCCGCCTCGCCCTTGGAAAAGTAGTGGTTCATCATGGGTCATCACTAAACATCCATGAGGTCCCGATAAGCTTCTCCCCGGTCGCTGCGGAAGCTTAAAAAACACTCGACACAGTCCGTCAACTGACAACTCCTCGGCTTCTTTTGCAACTGTTGACACCTCTTTCCAAAAGAGAGCATCACCACGCATGTCGTTTGCGTGATGGCGCCTCTGAGTGGTTGCGTTGAGGAATGGCATATACCTTCTAGGGACTTCCATATCGTCTAGGGTTGGCTGACTCCTCGGGCCCGTCATTTTTGGCCATGACTGCATTCTTTGTAGGTTCCAGTGCCTTCTGGCTGCAGGATCGTCTACCCCAGCTTCCACAGGAACTTCGGTTGGAAACCCGGCCACTTCCCTGTCTGAGAGCCAGAGGTTCTCTTGCGAGACAGTGGAGGATGCCCGGGGTCGAGGCGCAAGAACTACAACGATGTTTTGCTGATGGAAGCGACACAGGAAAAAGATGAAAAGGAAGGAAGAGCAAAGAGACCGCCACGCCCCTGGCGTTTGCCACTCTCCATGCCGCTCTCCAGGCTGACGCTCACCGCCTGAAGAAGACTCTGCAGCCACGAGCCGAAATTCTTTTGGGAGTCTTTTTTTATTCAGTTGGACAGGCCATCTTGTAGGCGTGTTCCGTGGAACGGGAAAATGGGCGGTCACCCTTGCTCTGGCGCCCTAGAGCCACGTATTTATACGATTATGGCTCTTCTTCCAACTATGCTAACTTACTGAGTGCCCGGCTGTCCTTTGGATGAGCGGCACGCCAACAGCGCTGGCAGGTCGAAGACTTACCACCCAGATGCCATAGACGCTCTCGCGATCTCCAGCTCTCTTGATAAAGGACATGTTCTCCAACACTGAAACGGTAATACAAGCCCAGTGCTGATGCTGACTCCAGAGAAGGCCTCCTCTTCAGGGCCTGTCTCAGTAGTTTTGGACGGGATATCGGTGTATAATGTACATCCATTGTTATTTTCCGGTTCTCGTCATCCTTCATCTCTTGTTCTCCTGTCAAGCCGTCTCCAGAATATTCTCGCTCTGCGCGTTGGTCACTTCGGTGCCTTGGTGGTCTGATGCTATATATGTCCAGATTCTATCGCATTCTTGAGCCTCAGCTCAGGGGCCTCTTGCTTTTGCTAATCTTCGATTCTGGTTTGCTGGTAATTATTGATTTGGCGCCCCGTCGTGTGCCTTGACTCTCTGCCGCCAGGCCTTCTCTGAACCCTGCCTAAAGTAGCCGTTCGTGGTCCTATCAGCTACAGACGCGGGAACCGAGGTTTGCTCTCCTGATCTTGGATTCCCGGTCTTTTCATTGCTTTACTTGTCATGCATAGCCACGAAGTATCCTTCTAGTTCTTCCTGCCGCTAAGGAGGCAATAGTGCTCCCAGTAAGGTGCAGAAGCGACTGGGTTATATACAGGCCTTGGAAACCCCTTTCCTCACCTGCATCATTGGTAACGGCCCTAAAGTTGCTCACGTCGCTTGAAGTTCTCGTCCACCCATCTTCCCCATCCCATGATCAAACCCTTCTTCTAATTCGGCACGTTCCCTCGTTTTCTTCTCTTCCTAAGGCCGAGAAGAGGATAAGGGGGTTCCACTTCGTCTGTCAACATACTAGACTAGGTGTCTGAGACTATTCACTTAATCAGGAGTGAGTAGTGATCACTATATTAGTAATGATCGTGGTCTAATTTCATTTGGTGGAGGAGGACATGGTTGTTCGATGCAACCTGGCAAAACGGTCGCATCTGCCTGGAAGGGTTATGGACCGCTGAAACATTGTCATGCCAGTCGCGATATACTCTCAATCTCCGTTGGGTTGGGTTGGGTTGAATATGTACACTATGTGCGTACAAAATGCTATTCGCGAGGTGACTATCCTCTTTGAGTGCCTGGGCTGCTGGTAAGGCTGGGTATTGCCTTCCAGACTTAGCCTGGCTTGGAAAGGATGTCTGTGTGACAGCCTCGTAGTCCCGTGTCACAGCGCTGACGCGGTGCAAGGTTACGCCGGGGTGATGCGGCGACCAATCCTACCGACAATCCCAACCACACTCCAACGGCACGGCCCCCAAATCGTCCAAAATCGCCTTGATACCTATCCATCACCAAAATACAAGTCCGGAAATGGACGGTCCAGTGCCATGGCGATGTCGGTTCCTCATTGCGAGTTATGTGAACATGCCCGATGATGGGGGATCGCTCTGTTGATCTCGGTTGCGCTGCGCGAGCCCTCCCTCCTTTAAGTCACATATCTGAGATCTCCAGTTAAACACCTCGGAAAACACCGAGCTAGTCTCAGCTCATGTCTGAATGCCTGCCCTCCATGATTGCAATTGCAAGAAAGTTCTTCGCTTGAAGAAGCATCTTTCGCCATCATAACACCCAAGGTTCTGAGTCTCGTGATTACCCCTGAGAGTGGCTCAAGAACAAAAAGGACCGCAAATAGCTGGGACGACCTGAGACGCCACAGCGGCCACACCACACATGTGGCTTTGCCTCCAGTCGATTTATGTCCGGGGAAAAAAGGAGGCTGGCTCCTTAACCCTCCGCTCACCTCGGTGTGTGCTGCGAGCCAGTTGTATCTCAAGCCGCAAGGCAGGGAGGGATGTGCAGAGCCCTCGCCCTCTAATTAGGAGAAAGAAATGGACTGTTGATAAAATGCGATGAAATAAAATCTGGAACTTTGGAAAACGGAAACCTCGCGTTCATGCCATAATTAACCTCCCGAGACATGACCGTTTGTGCGAGATACCACCCTTCCTCAGCCTCCGTTTTCGAAGGGGACATGTTCAGGCCGCGTATAGGTACCTCCGAGGCCTCCATGGTACATTGCCATGGAGGGGAGGAGCAAGGAACGGCCGCGGCTGTCCGGACACCGCCATTCCCAAAGGCCAGAGACAACTCATCATGCAAGCCAAGAAAAGGGTCAATAGTGGTTAGTCCGACCAGCCCCGAATGTTGGCCTGGAGCAGGCTCTGTCTGCCTCGTACTCCTATTTTTTAGGTCGTCTGCAAGCGAGGAATATGACCTGATGAAGAGCCTTGCAGGGCCAACGGACCAACCATCGCATGACGTGGCCTGATCCTGCAGCAGCAATGTAATTATGACTTGTCCGCTCTCTCCGCCCTTGGTTGCCTCGAACTTTGAGTCAGAACTAAACGACCACGAAAGTGCCTCACGCGAAGGGTCGTGCAGGAAAGGCTGTGATTTACGGCCGGCCTACATCTGTGCCGGCCCTGCAAGCAAAACCGAGAAGGGAAGCGCTCAGGGTCTCCAGTCTCCACACATAAGCAGTGACGGTATCCAATCGAGAGGGGTGCCAACTTGCTGCTTCGCCCCCTCATCAAAGGTCGAGCGAGCATGGGAGCGGTGGTTGAGTACTTTGCTTTCCCCCCTCTGGCCATGCGACTATCTTTACCCACCCCACAAC
>PYSP01000169.1:5696-82243 GCA_003049395.1 Pseudohalonectria lignicola
GCATCGGAAGCATCGATTTGAAGACAGCTCCAGACCTCCGCTTCGTTCGACTGTTGTTCTCCTGGCTACTTCTTTCCTTCAACTCCGGAGACGCATTCCTGCATGCCCGTTGCATAATTGCTTCACTCGCCCTCTCTCTCGATCACCCTCCCGCGCTACTGTCCGGTAGTAATGCCAACACGTCTGGTGTTTGGGTGGTAGGCCGGCTGGAGTCGTGGGTAGTGTCTTCTCTAGTCTCTCTGTGCGTGCTTGTTTGAGCTCGCCCCTTGTTTTAGCTATTCTTCTACGACGTGGTGGTAGTAGTCGGTATGCTGCCGGTGTCGTCCAAAGATGTAACCACCAGTCCCAATCTCAGTTCATCTCAAACCCCCAAAATCGACCTCCCCCCCTTTCTTGTTTCGTCCTGAGCTTTCCCCCTGTCGCGCAGTGCTACATCTTGGTCAGTTATCATCGAGAGGAGTCCTCATAGTCTTTAAATTCTCCCACCCTCCTAATGCCACCTTGGTGCCGACCTTCCTTCCCCTTTTCTTTCTTTTGGGCCGCGGCTGGCTCGGCCTCCTCCTGACATTTCGATCGGCACCGCAGCTGCCAACCGCTCATGGAAGCGGGTGATTTAGAGGAAAATGAAGAGGCTTCAACGGTGGGTGAGGGGTATCGACGACAGAAAGAGATCCAATCAACGGGGGTCCATCCTGTGGAACATGAGAAGCCTATCAAGAGCACAGGAGAGAGAAAAGGGACGGGAAGGCAAGTGTGACATGCGTGATGCATAGGACAAAAAGGTGAAGACACAACTTTTCTCTTCATCGATTGACGTAGTAGCCGTAGTCGCCCTTCCAATGAGAAACCTTCGCGTTCCACCTCTCGTGCTGGCCGGTTCTCCCTGAGAAAGAGGCAATTATCGTGTCTGTGTCTGTGTCTGTGCCTGTGTCTGTGTCTGTGCCTGTGCCTGTGCCTGTGCCTGTGCCTGTGCCTGTGCCTGTGCCTGTGCCTTTATTTGTGTCCTTTTCTATGTCCGAGTTTGTGTCCGTGTTTGTACCCGTCCCCTTCCCCCGCCTCTTGGTCCGTGAGGGGTCACAAGGGGACTCCAGAGCGGGAACACGAGGGTTGTGGACAGTGAAAGCTGAGAACTGAGGAGGGGCAACCGCCTGGCGGGCGGCTGCAACATTTTCGATGATGTGGTGTTGTGGTGTTATAGTCCTGTGCGCTGTAGTGCCGGAACCCATGTGACCCGTCCCTCCGTTTATCGACTCCCTCTAAGCACTGAAAGTTGATTGAAATCATCGCTTGACGATGGTGACTGGAGACAGAGCGACGGAAGGAGAGGGAGGGACCGGCGGCAAAGGCCAAATTCAACTTGGTTAGCGGACATAAAGTCATCGTGGCTCGGGGCGTAGCCCAACCATACATTGCCATCCGTGGACATGTGTCGGCCTGTTCCGACTTGGGTCGTGCGACCCCAAGCTTGACGGAGCACGAGGCAGGAGGTGGGGAGAGACCGGGGGAAAACTCACCGATGTCCTCATCCGCAAGTTCATGGCCCAGTCCGACCCTCTGCGGTTGGTGTTTGACTGACTTGCCGTAGACGATCGCTGTCTTGAATTGCTCCGTGATGCTTCTGTGGATAGCGTTGCACTGAAGGGGTGAAGTGGAAGACGAAGAGATTAGCAAAGCAACAACACCACCCGCACTAGCACTAGCACCAGCGCCAGCACCATCAACACATGAAGGGGCCCCCTGGTCTCTGAAAACTCACAAAGTCCTCGACGGTGCATTTTGTGGAACGCAGCACCACAGGTGAGGAGTAGTCGGGCAGCTTCCCTTTGGGCTTGGTGTACACCCTCACCAGATTCAGCTTCTCCCACCTGCATGCGAGGGAACACGTCAGTTTTGTCTAGTCTAGGTTTGCCCACTCCCGCAGCGCAATTTAATGCATATGCGACAACATCACTAAGGCGGTGGGTGGAAAAAGCAAGAGACGAAGTGGTGGTGCCGTCCCTCAAAGGCGGTATGCAATCATGGACAGACATAGCCTCAGCCAGCTCCCGGGCCGAGGTCTCCTGTCCGTGGGGTTTAGGGAGACTCACATGGCCTCCATAAGCTCATCGACATTCCAGCCGTGCTCCGAGCTGATCGGGACCGCATTGGGGATCCGGTACAGCAAGTCCAGCTCCTCGATGCTGATGGCATCGATCTTGTTGAGAACATAGATGACGGGTATGTAACTCCGGCTCTTGGCCTCCAGCACATCGATCACGTCGTCCACAGTGGCATCGCAGCGGATCGCGATGTCAGCTGAGTTGATCCTGTACTCACTCATGACCGCCTTGATCTCGTCGTGGTCGATGTGCGTCAGGGGCATCGTACTCGTGATGTTGAGCCCGCCCTTGTCCTTCTTCTTGAACGTGATATTTGGCGGAGCCTTGTTGATCCGGATTCCGAACCCTTCAAGCTCCGTCTCGATCACCCGCTTGTCCGTCAGGGGCTTGTTGACGTCAAGCACGATGAAGATGAGGTGGCACGTCTTCGCCACCGCGATGACCTGCCGCCCCCTGCCTCGGCCATCCTTTGCGCCCTCAATGATGCCCGGCAGGTCGATCATCTGTAGGGGGGCGCCTGTTTGTGGGAAGGGAGAGAAAGAGCGAGGGGGGCAAAGAGGGGGGGCGGGTGTTAGATTGACTGCAGCTGTCATCTCGTCGTCAAAGCAAAACTGGGGCGGCCAATTGTTTGATTTGAGGGGGGAGGAGGAAGCGGGAGGAGGGGGTTTCCTCCCCTGCATACGCGCATACGCGCATATGCGCATCGTGGCATTCGGACCGCTTATAGCCACCCACCAACCTCATCTCGGCCAGTGTGGCATTCAGGGGCGGTTGGGGCGGTAGGGGCGGTAGGGGCGGTAGGGGCGGTAGGGGCGGTTGGGCCGAAAGGGCCGGCCGGTTGGGCAGCCTCGCATCACATACCGTTATAAACGACCTGGCCAGGCACCGACGTTAAGGTGGTGAATTCGTATGCGGCCACCTCCGAATGTTGACCGGTGAGCCTGCTCATGAGTGTGCTCTTGCCCACCGATGGGAACCCAATGAACCCGACTGAGGCGACGCCAGTCCTCGCGACGTCGAAACCCGCGCCGCCGCCGCCGCCGCCGCCAGAGGGGGTCAGCAGCTCTCGTTTCAACTTGGCCAGCTTGGCCTTGAGCTGCCCCAGATGGAACGACGTGGCCTTGTTCTTTTGGGTCCGGGCCATCTGAATTGGAGAGGCGGTGAGGAGGAAGGGAACAGCATGCCCACTGTCAGTCATTCTGCCCAAGGCTGCAAGAGACGGGACGCTAGGGAAGCAGAGATGTTGCCCGAAATGGAGCTTACTTCAGACTCGATTTCCTTGATCTATGGATTTGCGCATCGCGAGTTAGTCGATTGCTATCGCTGCCCAAAGATTTATTCCTGGAAGGACAAGCAGTGAGGAGAGGCCTACTTTGTCCACCGTTGTCGCCATGATTGCAGTCTGACCGGTGATTCACTTGCTAAAGTAGGTACCTTAGGTAGGTAGCACTGCCAGAGGAATATGGTGAGGTCCAGGGTGTGCGAGTGCTCAGCTCTTCTAGCCTGTAGGTATGTAAGGTAATTGTTCGTAGATTAACGGCTAGATGTCGTTTGGACTTTTTGGAACTTTTTGTGGGGCAGATCAGTTTGCCCCTCCTGATGTCACTCCCAGAAACCTGAGGTTCCCATTGTTCGGACCCGACCACGGTCAGTGGCGCGCGGCAGTGGTTGGACGGCTGCCCGAAGGCTCCCATTCACTCGGTACACACCTAGGTAGGTATGCAGGTAGGAATGATATCAACTCAGCGCGACCTCGCCGAGGCTTGCCTCCTCTCGCACGCTTGTTGGTCTGTTATGTCTGTTTGCCACTCTTTAGAAACTGTTCAAGAAATTTTAGTTTGTTGGACGGATGTTCTGTGGCTGCTGGCACCTCGCGGGAGCTTGAACGGAGTACCAAGAGGAACCACACGACAGCCAACCAGGGGTGGCAGCATATGCATTCGGCGAGAACGGGTGCTCCATCTTACGCCTTACGCCTTACACCTTGCACCTCCTAATGGGCCCCCGTATTGGCGGCTGTAGATGGCGTGTAGGTAGGTAAGGTAGGTAGGTAGTATTCAGCCAGGTCATACTTTGGCAACGACTACAAGGATCAAGTGTACAAAGTAAATGCAAAGGCATTTGCTAGGTTCGGGCATCCGGGTCTGCTTCCCTGCCTCAAAAACTCCTATCGCAGCCGTTCCGTATCCCGCATCGTGATCTTATCATATAATAGTCATAACCGTATGTACGTTTGCATTCCCAGCCGAGAGAGAGGGGGCTACTAATACAATGATGGGTTGCGCCCCCAGCAATGCGAGGCAGCATGCCCTTAGCGGGAGTTCCTGAGAGCTAGCTTAGCTGTCCGAGCCATTTGTCGTCGTGCTGCCATTGATGCCGTTCACTAATGGCGGCGGGTTCTGCTTCACTTCGGCAGCGACGTTGTTTGCGATAGAGCCGGTGATGGTCGAGGAAGGGTAAATGATGCCGTTGCCATTGCCGTTGCCATTGCCGTTGACGAGGGGTGGCGCGGTCGTACGCGGAGAACGGTCGCCAAGGAAGTCGCCACTGGCTCCATGAGAGGGAAAATGATCAGGCCGGCCGGCAGCGGCCGCTGTTGGGGACGAGGAGACGCCGTTTGGCAGCAATGGTGAGGGCGAGGAGGTGGAAGTACATGTCGATGCATCCAGCAGGTGGTCGAGGCCCTGCTCCTTGCAGAGTCGGACATACTCCGGATCATCCGGAGAGACAGTAGCTAACCCGCGGCGCGGGACCCGACGCTCTGGGAAAGGCGTCTTGCTGACCGCGCTCAGACCGGGCCTCTGCTCGTGCACTAACTCGCCGTTGATGTAGTGCTTGTTGCCGGGAGCAAAGCCAAAGAAGCGGTTCGCATCCGGGTCAATCTTCCACTTTTGGGCTGACTGCCACTTCAGGGACTCGTCTTCTGGGAGCTCTCTATAGGCCAAGGTGAGCTTGAGGTCGCGGAGGTGAGGGATGGTCGGCACAATGAACATCAGGTCGGAGGCCTGCAGCCGCAAAAATCGATATTAGCATTACATCTTTCGGGATCAACGACACTAGCAGCACCAAAAGACAGGGAGGGAGGGAAGACAGCGCAGGGTATCAGTCAGCGCCTACCTTGACGAAGAACATGTCCATCTCCAGGAACTTCTCCCGCGCCTCGCTGCGAAGCTTCTCGATTGTCTTGTAGCTCAACCTCTCGGGGTCCTCGCCGCAGTAGTAACTTGGCAGCTGGCTCCCGATGTCGTAGAGGTTCGGCGACGTCAGCGAGTACCGATCAGCCTCGAGCCTCCAGATCATGATCTTTGCTATCCTCGAGACTGGGATCCGTTCCCAGGCCGTGTACCTGGATAGTTGTAGGTCCTTCTCCCCAAGCAGGAGGGCGACTTGAGTGTTCAGCACCCACTGCTCGCGCCCCTCAGGTGACCCCGTGGCTTCTGGCCGGATGCAGTCGTACCGAACACCTTGCATTGTGCTGAGCTTCTGCGCAAACTGGTTCGTCTTCGGCTGCGGCGAGCCGTCGAGCCACTGCAGGAGCGGAGGGAGCTTGGCCAGGCGAGCTGCCTCCTGCTCTTCAAACAGTCGGCGCTGCTCGGCTTCTCGAGCGGCCCGCCTCCGTTCGACTTCGCGCTGACGCTCGAGCTCTCGCAGCCGCTCTTGTTCTTTCCTCTCCTCCTCCTCCTTTTTGCGGCGTGCCTGTTCAGCCGCCTCTCGCTCGAGCTGCTCTTTGCGGAGACGATCCTCCTCCTCTTGCCTCTTGCGTTCCTCTTCTTGCTGGCGCTTCCGCTCCTCTTCCTCCCGAATTCTCCGTGCCTCCTCTTCTGCCTTCCGTCTCTTCTCTTCCTGCTCCACGCGCTGACGTTCCTCTTCCTCTCGGCGTTTTCTTGCCTCTTCCTCCTTCAGCCTCCTCTGTTCTTCTTCTTCTTCTTTTCGCTTCCTCTCTTCCTCCTTCTCCTTTCGCTGTCTCTCCTCCTCCTCTTTCAGCTTCCTCTGTGCCTCTTCCTCCCGCCGACGCATATCCTCCTCCTGGCGCCGTTTCTTTTCCAGCTCCTCGTCTGCTTTCCGGCGCTCTTCCTCTGCCCTTCGCTTTTCTTCTTCTTTCCTCTTGGCTTCGAGGACAGCGGCTTCGGCCTTCTTCTTTTTCTCCTCCTCCTTTTGGGCTTTCAGCGCACGTGCATCTACCTCCTCGTCAGGACGGTCTACATCACGCATCTCGACATCGGGATCCTCGGATTTGACGTGGATGCTCTTTTCAGTGGACACTGATTTGGCAGATTCCCTCCGTCCATGCCCCGGAGCGGGCTCTGTCTTTCTTGACTTGGCTGGCGGTTCTTTGCGATCCTCATCATCAAGCGGCTTGTCCTTATCCTTGTCCCCGTCTTTGGCCTTGTCCTTGCGGATTTTGGCCGGGCCATCGCGTGACGCGACAGGCTTCTGAGAGCGATCTTCAGCCGACGGGTTGGTCTTGAGCCTCTTCTCCTTGCCATCCACATCCAGTCTCCTTCTCTTAACAGGAGCCTCGTTGCCCTCTTTCTCCGAGGAGGCACGAGGAGGAGTGGCGCTTGACCTGTGACGCTTACCAGACACCTCACCTGATACGGAGCGCCTGTCCCGCGACTCGTCTCTCTTGAGTTGCTTTGTCCTATCACGGAATTTCTCGGACTTGGACTTCTCTGAAGGTTCATCGCGGGTGTCACGCGGACTGGGGGGCTCCTTCATCGAGGAGGTGGTGGAGACCATGCTGGCACGTCTCTGTTTCTCCCTCTCGCCCTTCAGGTCCTTGCCCGAAATGAGTTTCCTTCGCGGCTTTACAGTCTCGCCCTCAGACGACATCGCGTTCAGGTCCGACTCGGTCCGTTTAGCTTTGGCCGATTGCTTCTTCAGAGGCGGAGATTCACGATCCGGAATCGCGATGGTCGGGAGACGGTCTTCTTTCCTGGGCCGCCCAGGACCCCGCTTCGGGGGGATCTGTTCGTCTGGATTTGCGGTGAACGAGTTTGACCTCCGCTTCTCTCTGGTTTCTTTGGGGCTCGCAGGACCGTTCTTGCTTGCCCCGCCGGCACTACTCCCACCCTTCTCGCTCTTCTCCCCCTTCTCAGGCTTCTTCATGTTGAGTTCCCTGGACGGGCTCGAAGCTTTCCGCTTGTGAGACTTGGACGACTCATCCCTCGAGTCCCTTGCCTCAGGCTTATCCTTGGGCTCAGACCGAGCCCCGCGTTTGGCGTCCCGTTCAGGTTCCCGAGCTGGTGGTGACTTGTTTTTGACCGAGTCCTTTTGTGACCTTTTGTGGGCGTCATAGGCGTCCTTGAGGATGTGCTCTTCCTCCTTCCAGTTGGTGCCCTGCCGCCTCCTCGCAATCTCATAATAAGTCTCACCCTTAAACTTTCGCGTAGGGTCAAACTTTGCCTGGCTGAGAAGGAGCTCCACAACCTTGATATTCTCCTGCCCAATAGCTGCAAGCATCGGGGTGGCGAGCTCTGCTGACATTGAAGCCACCGGCGCAGGGTCCGGGCTGGCACCCCCAAGGGCGAGGAGGAGGTTGATGATCATATCATGCCCACCCCTTGCCGCGGCCACCATGGATTCGGGGTCGTCGAAGGACTCCCTGACTTGCAAAATCCTGGTCACGGTCTCCTCATCGCCCCTGCCCGCAGCCTGCCGCAAAGTTTTGTCGTCCATCGGCATATACAGAAGGTGATTGCTGGTCTTGGTGGCCCGAACGGTTCCGCTCCTCCTCCCCGAGGCGGCAGCATTGTTGGACGTTGTCGCCGCGGGTGAGCGCCGTGGACTCTCGGGGCCGTGGGAATCGCGACCGTCCTGCTGCTTTGGGGCATGCTCCTCGGAGGTCCGACGGCGCTCGCCCATCCGCTGCTTCGCATCTACCAACAGCTGGCGTATCTCATCCCCATTGTCCGTGTCCTTGGTGATGAGGTCCAGGGGTTCCTCGCCGTTCAGGTTGGCCTTTCGAGGGTTCACGCCTGCATCGAGCAAGAGCTTGACGACATTGACGTGGCCGTTCTCCACAGCATCGAGCAGGGGAGTATCCTTATCATAATTGACACAGTCCAGCGCGCAGCCTGCCTCTAAGAGCAGCTTCACTATCTCCTCATAACCGTTTATAGATGCTATCTGAAGCGGTGTGTTTCCGGCAAAGTCTGCGACATTGAGGTCTTCCGGACGCTCGCCAAGCCTCTGCTTCGCAATCTCGTACTCACCCCTGGCACACGCCCTGGCGAGGAAGGTCTGACCGTGGGCGTCAAGATGCTTCTTGTGGGGTGCCATTTTGGCAGGTGATATGTTCGATTCGGTGGTGGCAGGCGTGACCAGGCTGCGCAGCTTCGAGCTGCGGATTCGAGGGCTCCCACCACCTCCTGACGACTCGTCCGAGTGGTACCCTGTTGACTGGAGGGGCGCGGGTACGCGCTTCTTCTTGTGGCTCAATCCATTCGCAGACTGGGATGGCAGCTGTGTTGAGATGCTTCGGCGGTGTGACCGTGGCGGCGGCGGGGGAGAGGCGGACTTAACTGGGTGGGGCCCGCCGTGGCCATGGGGATCCTGATGGGACTTGGCGGACGAACTCTTGTTTGCGGCTCCATGGTTGCTACCGTGGTGATCGCGGCTGGCCTTAGTGGAGTCGCCACTACCAACATTACTGGTGCGCTGTCGGCGGGCCTTATGACTGTCAGCATCGTCCTCAGATTCAGCCTTGGGTGCCTTCCTCTTATGGGGCACGAGCTTTTCGATGGATCGCGACGTCTCCTTTGCGACAGAAGGAGGCTTGGGCGACTGGGCGCGAATCGAATCCGAGTCTGATGCTGCCGAGCGCGCCGCATTCGACAGCCGTCGCCGACGAGCTAGCGGTTGTTGCTCCCGGTGGTTATGTGACGCTGCTTGTCCCTGCGGTGGCGGCGACGCGGGGGCAGAGCTGAGACCGCTCGAACATTCGGCCTTTGTTCTCTGTTTGTCTTGGCTGGCAACAGTGTGCAAACGCTTCTTTTTCGCAACGGCGGCGGCGGCGGCGGCGGCGGCAGCAGCAGTATTCAACGAGCCTGCCACAGTACCGTCTCGCCCGGACGCTGAGGAGGGGGGCTTCTGGGATTTTTCGCCCCCTTCATGGGCATCGCGACCGTCGCGACCATCGCGAGCGTCCTTCGCTTCGCGGGCATCCTTGCCTTTGCCGATCGTAGACTTGCCCGCCGAAGAGAGTTTACGTGACGGAGGATCTGCCGCTGCTCCGTCCTCCGCATCGCTCTTCGCCTCGTGCTTGATCACCTTCCGAGTCTTAGCCGGCGAATGCTGTCCATTCTTATCGGGGAGCACAATGGTTTCCGCTTCCGAATTGGCATCTGCGCCTCCGTCATCATCCTTTATGTGCGACTTGGCCTCCTTGACTGGGGGTGACGACCTGACCGCAGTTGGCGACTTGCGACTCAGCGCTGACTTCGGTTGTTGTTGTTGTTGTTGGCTGGGCTCTAGTCCTGTTTGCTTGGGAGAAGCAGTGGTGGGCTTCGTGGAGGCGTTCTCGACAGCATTTTGCGCGTCCATGACATTTAATTCAGGAGATAACTGCTTCTTTGAACCATGCTGGGCGCCTCTGGAAACCGGCGGACGACAAGGATTGAATGGGTGATTGATTCGCGTTGTGTTAGAACAGCGAAGCGGTCACCAGAAGGGGGCAGAGGGAGGAGGGGGATTCGACGGCTGTTTGTGACTCTTCAAGGAATCCCGATCGAGCCTCAAACGTCGCTGCCTCACTTCTCACACCACCAAAAACCACCACGACTTGCAAAAGTAAACGTAAAAGAGGAAAAAAAATACTCCACCCAAGGTCGTAGGCTGGGCTTCAATCAATTAGTGGGACGAGTGCGCTTCGTCGAAAAGGTGTTCTGGAGAGACAGATATTTGGACCGTGTTGTAGACGGCGTTGCGGATGGCTTTCGTGGAAGCTCACGACGGTACGGATGAATGGCCTGTGGTGGTGTTTAGGGACAGAGCGACCGGTCCAAGATCGAACCTGAAGGTGCAGGAAGTATTCCGTCCGGAAAGGCAGGCCAGAAGTGGAGGATTGATTCCCATTTCCCACACCAAACCAGGGCCAGAACAGGACCTTGGTCGCCATTGGCCGGCTGTACTACGGCGGGACTGCTGGCACCCCAGCCGCTGTTTACTTGGTCGAGTGCAAATGGAGAAGTCACTCAGTACCTGCCCTCTGGTTGGAGGGAAGTGGCCTTGGTTGACCAGCGAGCCATCAAAAAGAAAATGCCTGCCTGCCTCTCGTCCGTCCATCTGCCATGCTGCCCCTGCAGTGTGGCAGTCTGTCGGTCTGGTGTCCAGGCGGCTGTCAAGCAGCCTGCCAGCAAATCCATCGGCAAGCAGGCTGCAAGCCTGGTTTCGACAAGCCGTGCAAAGCCTCCTCTCTTCGTACTCCCAATTCTTGATGACCGTGAGTCGTGTCCGAACGACCCCCTTCGAAGTAAAAGAGAACACTTTGCCCTATTCGTTTCACGGTGAAAACAAATAAAAGGCAGGTATCACACACCTAGATAAATCAGGTGATGTGGACTGGTCGCCCGCCTTCGATCGTCGGTGGGATGGAGGCAGTTTAGGCAGATCCGACGCAACAACAAATGAACCTCCCCATGCCTGGCCCAACAAAGAAGCAAAAAGCTTTCGCGGCCACGAAAAAGTTTTCGCCCAAGGCCCATGCCGTCGTCGCATGCACGTGTGAGTACGTGCGACCTGTGTACACTCCCCTTCGTTCTCTGTCCAGTCCTTTTTTCTGATTGCAAATTGTGGCCGTAGACTGTCGTGGCTGCCTGCTTCGCTGCCGCATTCGTAGGCTGCCCCGCCTTTGCAAAACTCACACGCCTTGTGTCGCCCGCTGACAGATGGTGAATCTGGCGACATTTATGGTTTCTGATAACACCCGTGACAAGTGGTACTGCGAAGAAAGCCGATGGCAAACGACGTTCGCACAATACCAAGATTAGGCCCCCGCCCCGTTACACGGGTGGGTCTGGAGGCGGAATCCACCACGGCTTACATGGGTAACTCCGCAGATTGCTGCCCACACTGTGGCATGTTATTGCTGAGCTTGTTCCAGGCTTGCTAGGGTCGCGATTCAAGCACCTCAGCTCCCCAGCCTTCCCGAACACAGTGTTGTCCACGTACACCTGACAACCCTTCCATGGTATTACTCGTCGAGTTGGTTCTCGTTGGCCTTCTCCTGCGTGATCAGCCAGCCCAGCCAGCCGACTTTCCATCTTGAATCGTTATCATCCGTCAGCTCCTACCACACACACACTGCCCATTTCTCCCATGCTTTTCGCGGCGTTTTACTAGCACCGCAAGCACACCCAAGGCGCCGTGGCACAACCAACCATTGACCGTGCTGAAAGCTGTGCAAGGTATTCCCTGGTCTCAATGACGAACTCCGCCACCTCCTCCACGCCTGCAGCAGCTGGCATGCTCCAACTCCCCTCTTCCCTCGAGGAAGCTGCTGTTCCCGGCCTGCCACCTACAGCCTTCTACGTTGCAGACTTCCTCACCGAAGAGGAGGAGCAACACATACTAGAGAAAGTGCGACCTACATCTCCCCGCCCTGCTCCGCCCCAGCTAGCTAGCCAACAGGTTTTTTTTTGGGGGGTTTTTGGTTTTTTTTGGCGACTGGCAGGCCAACTAACTCCTCGTCGCTGGTAATTAGATTGCTTCGGCACCAAAACCACGATGGAAGCAACTCACTCATCGAAAGCTCCAGACCTGGCCGTCCGACCTGGTCAAGGACACCCTCCTTGCGTCGTCCTTGCCACCCTGGTTGGAGCATCCAATCGTCTCCCGACTCCTCTCCATCCCCATCTCGAAAGCCGACAGTACGCGCTCGCTCTTCAGCGACAGCCCCCACACAAAGCCCAACCACGTCCTCATAAATGAGTATCCCCCGGGTGTCGGCATTATGCCTCACAAGGTAGGTCATAGAAACCTGTTGGGGAGGCGTTTGCACACTTGACTCCCATGTGAATGAATCTAGCGCCTCATACCCTGGAGAGATTTTTTTACCCTTTTCTTCCCTTCTAGGATGGCGCAGCATACCACCCGGTCGTCTGTACTGTCAGTCTCGGAGCGAGCCTGTGCTTGGATATCTTCAAGAGCAAAGGGGACGGCGCCCTGGAGCCAGAGCCTGCCTGGCGTATCCTGCAAGAACCACGAAGCCTTTTGGTTACCACACAGGACCTCTACACCGAGTACCTCCACGGGATCGCCGACATTGAGGCAGACGTCGGTCTTTCGAAGGATACCGTTGCGAACTGGGACCTTTTGCGCTGTAAGGAGGATTTCGAGGGGGGCCACAATCAGCGGCAGGTCCGGATAAGCTTGACGTATCGCGACGTGATGAAGGTGTCGAGGCTCGGCAACAAGCTGAAGTTGGGGATGTTCTCGCAGAGATGACAAGAAGGATGCTACCGATTTTTACCGAGTGTTTTTGATCAGTAAACCAGCGGGATCATGGTCCACCGTCGTGCTATGCTGTCACGCCCGAACTTCCCCTCATACCACTTCCGCGTCCCATACGCTGTCACGCCGAGGTTCACCGTCACAAAGGCCAGGGCTGACAGGACGGTCCGATTCAGCAAACGGCCGTCCGGCGCCGCGACGATAGCGAGCGAGAGGTACAGCAGGCACTCGCAGGCGTAGTGGGGGCAGACGATGTGTCGGAACAGTCCTTCATTGGGGAGCGAGTACTTCGTCATCCCAGCCAGGTGCTTGTGGCACCAATTCTGTGCCGCGGATCCGATGAGGAAGGTCGCAACGGCTATGGCTGTTAGTGCGGACGGGAATCTGTCCACGGCCGAGTCCAGCTGTTGATTTTGGCGCAGTATCGATGCTGTTTTTGTATTTATAAAATAATAATAAAATTTAGGTTGTTGTGAATCGCGGGTTAGATCGGTTGAAAGGAAGTTTTCTGGGGGACTTAAGGGTTAGGAAAGTTGTCTATTAATCTTACATGACCCTTCGACCCACAAGGCAACACTGAAGGAGAGGTAGAAGGCAACACCCAGCAGCCAATGGACCACCCATATGGTGGAGCTTGAAGTCCTCGCGACGAAGACTTGCTCGAGGAGTCGCCTGACCCCCTGAAGCGTCATCAAAGTCCATGCTGTGACCACTCGTTGCATGCTCTGAACCGAAAGATGGTGGGTGTCCTCCATCAGCTGCCGGTCGCGCTGTTGCTGCCGAGCTGCGACAAACCGGAGCGCCTCGCCGTCCAAGAGGTACTGGTACACCCAAAAGGCGGAGCAGGCCAGCGAGGCCACATAGAAGGCCGTAAACCATGAGTGCGGTATCTGACCCCATGAGGTGACCTCGGAGGCGACCATCTCGGCCCAGCTGCTGCCATTGGTCGTCTTGGCTTGGCGAGCTTGCCGTCTTCGTTCCCTGTCGCTATCCGAGCTCCGCGCGCCGTAGTCCAGCAGCAGCCGCTGCGTGGTGGACGGGAGCACTGTGATGCCTAGCACGCAGGATGTGGTCAGGACGAAGAAGAGCTGGCACCATTCGGCCGGCGATAGAGGGGGGATGTATTTGGAGAGGTCCATTTCCCAGAGGGATGAAATTGTCAAAAGTTGAGAAGACAGCCAGAGCCCGGAAGCAGATCCCGATATCAATCACAGCCGGGATCTTGTTAGGCATGGATGTGCCACGATTTAACGGAGCATCTTTCTTGCGAGGCATCCCTTGCTGGGGAGCCCGCCTACTGCGGAGCCGCAGTGTAGGTTACTTTACTACAGGGTACCCCTAGTGGGTGCTGCGGTGGGGAGCGAATCACGACCATCCAGGTGCCACAACCTCAATGTCAGTGTTGGGGGTTATTTGCTCAGCAAACAAAGCTAGAGATGGCTGGAATCTTACCAATTTACAAGCCCGTACATGCTATACTCTGTGATGCCTTTAAGGTTCACCGAGGCCACTCGATGATGCCGAGAGTTGATCGAGGCCTGGAGGTCCCTGAAACACCCTTCTGTGAACCCCGCCTGCCTCGACGGCTGACTTACTGGATTTGTCAATTGCCGGCTTAGCCAGCGATACTTGCTGTGGAATCTCAAGAGCCGCTCTATCGGACGCTAATACCGCATAACCGTAGCGATATTCGCCTACACCGAGGGCATCATGCACCCTCTTACCCCTTTAACCCCTTTGGTTTGAGACGTCAAACAAGTTGCCTCTTGTAGGTAGGTACCCAAATAAGGTAAACTTCTGCCACCTTGCCCTGGTTGGTTCTTGGTAGGAGTCTGCTGAGACGCTTACCATCTCTACCCCGCCAGCCTGCTCGCATATCCGGCAGAGGTAGTCGGGGTCAGGAAGTGTTTCGTTTGCTATCATATAATAAGAAGGGGTGACCCGCACATCGGCTTGGGTGACTCCCAACCGAACATGACTGTCTGCTGCTAGTCTACCCGGCCTTATCTGTTCAACTGCTGTTGCTCACTGTCTAGGAAATAGTCCTCCTGTATACCTAGTTCGAGGCACTCTCCGTCACCGCGATAGAACCTTGCCTTTGTTCTACGTACTACCAGGAGATACGATCAAGATCCGCCACAATCGTCCACTAGGCAGCCCACTCTGCCGAGCTCTGATAATGGCTGTGAGACTCCCCGGCTCTAGTACTAGTAGCCTACCAGAGTGCTCAACTTCCCGCCCCAATGCATGCAGAGTGGCTTTCTGACTGCTGAAAAGGCATCCTATCCCCAATTAGTCCTCTTTGGGGATTCTCTCTTCCAAGGGGCATCCAATCAAGACGGGTTCTGTTTCCAGGCGGCCCTGCAATCACGTCTGTCAAGAACCCCCAGTCAACGACCCACACGACTGGAGAGAGCTTGAGCATTGGGCAGCTCTGGAGCTGACAGTTAATAACCATCGTATCACACCAGACTGCATCCGTCGCTACGATGTCATCAACAGAGGATTTTCCGGGTACAATACATCCCAGGCCCTGAAGATTCTCCCTGAGGTGTTTCCCGTACCTTCGGATTCAGGTCCGAAACTAGCGTACTTGGTGAGTTCAGACGGGGGAGTCTGGGAGACACAGGATTGGCGGGGCTCACAGACCACGTATCTTGCTTCACTCTTCACGGGGAAACAACTACTAGGTAGAGAGTTCATGGTGACTTAACCAGGCTTCCGTCATGGCTGCTGCCTCCGTCCGCGGGTTCAGATTGTCCTCCTCGGTGCCAACGATGCCGCCCTCACCATGCCGGTTGACAGTCAGCACGTCGACCTCGACCAGTTCAAGACAAACCTGACAAAGATTGTCACGCACCCCAACATCGCGGCCCACAAACCCAACATCCTGCTAGTGACGCCGCCTCCGCTAGACGAGATCCAGCTCACCAAGATCGACCTCGCGAACGGGCACCCGCACGGCTCGCGCAAGGCAAAGTTAAGCGCCTCCTACGCCGAGGTGGTCCGACAGGTCACCGCTGAGGTCCCCGGGATGGTGCTGATCGATCTCTGGAAGGCCATCATGGACGTTGCCATATCCAAGACTCCCGGTTTTGACGGCGCCACGGACAAGCTGCTCGGGGACCCAGAGTGCGGCCAGCGGGGGTACCTAGAGCACCTTCTCCCGGACGGACTTCATCTGAATGGCGAGTCGTATAAGATCTTGTACGACGTGCTGATCCCGCACATCAAGCCGGAGCATCCTGGTCTGGCCATGGACGGATGGGTTTACCCGGAGTGGCGGGTTGCTCCCTGGCTCGACAACTAAGGCAGGATTTTGTGCCTGGACCAGTTTGTTTTGGAGCTACTGCAGCTTATCGGTTAATGGGATGTTGCCTGGGCTCCCAATCGTTCCATTCAGTCTGGAAGGATTGGCAGCAGGCTTGGTGGCTTCTAGATCAGCCTTGCCAGGCTACTCTTCAATTGTGACCGCTCTGGGGTAAGCGGCATCAAAGTAGGTAGTTGTTTGCCTAGCACTATGAGTGGGGGATGAGAATTGAGACTTCGGTGCCCTGAACCTGCGCCTTTGAGCCTTGACGTGAACTCGGATCTTTGAAATCGAGGGTTAGGGTTTTTGCGCTTCCGTGACGACGTGATTTTAGTCCAGGCCGCAACGTTGCGGCTTCTGGTTTCTGATGTCACCACATCATCCTCAGGGTCGGCGCGCCAAGCATAATGGAACGGAGGTGCCGTGCTCTGGACCCTCACATAATATGTAGCGAATACCACTGCAGTAGCAGCCCAACGCACTGCCTAGCTTCGCAGAAGTATTCTGATGTCCAGATCTAGCCCGAGGCTGCCGTCAGGGGATCAAGCCGCTGGCTGAAAACGGGAGAAAAGGAAGCAAGAATGCACTTTGCAGTTTTAATAGGATATTAATACAGTATGGATGCTCACCGTGCCCGCTGCTTGTTGTCAGCTCAGGGATCTCCGACATGATTTCAACTTATGCAAATGCACTGAACGCACTGTGCCCATGCACACGCAGCACAGTGAGTGAACCCATTTGACTCCTAGTCTGTTCGCCTCCGTGAACTATGAAGCCAGAGCATCCTCAACCAGCAAATCCCAATTTCACATCCAAAGAGTAAAACGAAAGCCCGCTGCATTTATTCTACTCTATACGATAAATCGGCGTTCCGCCCGATCACACTTCTTTTTTTCAAAGACCTGAGACTGTTGACGCGCCGACCCGTTTGTCGAAGAACGACCCATTGGCTACTACCGTCCGGGTGGTTTGTTTCCTTATTCCCACCTACGCCAAGCCCATCCTGCCTGCCTTGACTACCTCCCTACTATCTACCTCCTTGACTGCCTGCATTTGCTGCGGACGAGGCGCACATCACTTCAAGCCGAACTGCTCGCCCTTCTCCTTGCCCCGTCTGTCCAATTCTGCAGATTCCCTGTCCCCAAGACTTCTCATCAAAGGCGTGTAGTTTTACGTTTCTTCACCGACTGCAGCCACACCACATACTTTGCGTGAAGGAAGTTTGAACTTGCTCGCCAATCCACTCGCTTAAGTCTGTTCTCTAGTCCGCATTCGAAATATCTACTCTTTCTACAGAGCATTCCGGCCTCGAGATCCGCACAAACCTTCGGTGTCGACTTCGGCTGGAGTCCCGTCTGCTCGCCGTGGACCCTAACAGGGAGAGAGAAGAGAGAGAACCCTCGAGCGAGAGAATCTATCGAAAGCCACCTCCCCGGTCGGGGCCAGACAGTCTCAACCCCATCATAGGACAGCACGCCCTCCATTGCCCTCGAACTCTGCCCTCAGTCCTAGCACGCTGCGAGTAAGGTCGTCTTGCCTCGACACTGAAGCTCACCAGACATCACACACGACCCTGAGACGCAGAACACGCCTGCAGCTGGGAAGGGCGCAATATCGCCG
Organism: Pseudohalonectria lignicola; assembly: GCA_003049395.1. NCBI lineage: Eukaryota > Fungi > Ascomycota > Sordariomycetes > Magnaporthales > Ophioceraceae > Pseudohalonectria > Pseudohalonectria lignicola. The sequence goes on from PYSP01000169.1 coordinate 23,178, forward strand.
AGGGACCATTTGGTCTTTGTCGTGCGATGTGGGGGGCGGCGGACCTTATAAACTGAGACTTGAGGAAAGAGGAACAGGGCCTACAACAGCAATCAAGGCAAGGCGGTCAGACTGCTCGGTCCTTTCGTTTACTTTCTCGTTGTTCCGGGCACAAACATAGGCCGTGGCGAGACGAAGAAAGGCAAAACATCTCCTGCTGGTGGTCGCTAGCCGACTCCCGGCACGAGTCCTGGATCGGCGATCGGTGCGGTTGGTGTTCGTCCTTGGACAGATTTGCCCCCGGGCATACCCAACCTTCTGCCTAAGTCCCGCCTTAGCATCGGCGTCTCCCTTCCCCGCGCCAGCCAGCCCCCCGAGTTGAGCTTCTCTTCGCCTCCTTCTTCCTCTGCCGCTGCCTCGGAGCATGGATCCCCGCTTCGCAGCAGCCACCCGGGACGAACTTTCAAATGTGCAGATGGAGGTAAGGCAGCTCCAAATGACGCAGCACAGCCACGCGGAACGGATTCAACGTGTGGAAAAGCGACTGGCCGAAGATGCCGCCCTAAAGTCGGTTTGGGGCAATTCTCCGTTTCCGAGCGCTTTGAGCGGCACTCCACAGCATGGTTCGTACAACCGCCCACGGCCCCCGACATGAAAGAAGCGGCGCAGGCGAGACTAAGATGCGGTTGTTTAACTATTGTCCGTGACTGCAGGTCCTGTGCATATCCCGACCAGCGATGTCTTCGACGACTTCGATGAGCATGGCCAGAACCTGCTCAGCTCGCTACACCTCGAGGCAGAGGACGAGCCGGTCAGGCGAGGCGCGGCGTCGAGGGCGAATAGTGTCCGCTTCGACGAGAGTGCCCTCCAGGGCGCGAATTGGGGCGGGCAGAGCACGCGCCACTCTGGCGAGTTCGCCCCGATGCGGCCCAGCAGCGGCTTCGGCATGATGGAGCGCTCCCTGTCGCACAAATCTGATGGCCGCCATAGCTCGGCGGGCCACTCGGTCCATTCGCTGCACTCGATAGCATCAGGCCGGGGTAGTAGCCTAGGCCTCGACACCCACTTCATGGTCGGCGGCCGCGAGGACGACTCGCCTCTGGACATGCCCGGCCCGCCTCCAGGCCTCTTCGTGCTAGGCTCTGTCCCCGCCATTGTGAGATGCTGGCTGACGGAGAAATTTGCCCACAACACGCTGCTCTACGCCGACGTCTGCTCCGGGGCGCAGAGGTCAACGATAGACTACTCGCTGGTAAAGGAGCTGGACCTCATGAACGAGATCCAAAGGGGCGCCGACGGCGTCAGCCGGCTGAGGCTGACGGTCTTCCTCGCTGAGGCCATCGTCAGCCAGTCCAACTCGCGGTCGCCAGCGCCGGCGCCCACTATCCCAAGCATGGCTGTCAGCTTTGAGATTGTCGGGGCAGACCAGCAGGAGACCGCCGAATCCAGGAAGGCGATCCAAATATTCATAGGCACCGATGCCCTCCGGGCTCACAGCGCGGATCTTCTCTTCTCGCAGAACCTGATGACGCTCTATAGCGACGACCGGGACAAGCTCTCAGTCCCCTTTGTCCGGCCCGAGGATGACTCCCTCTTCCGGTTCCTGGCCACTACAAACGTCATGCCGGAGAAGCCTAAGCTGAACGCCTCGGCTCCCGAGTTTGTGCTAGCCGACTCAAAGCCGTCCAGTGTCGGTGCAGCACCGTCACCCGCACCGCTCCCGGACTCGAGCAGCCGAAGCAGCAGCAAGGCGGCTGCCAAGGAGTTCAAGTTCGGCGGTGGTGCTGAATCACAAGGCTCTCTGTCGCCCGTGGCCTTTTCATCCGATAACCACCAGGCGGCCGCGATGCCCCCACTGACCTCGAGCACGCACTCGGACAGCGGTACCGAGAGTGAGAAACCATCCTCGAGGGACACAGTGGTCTTGCCAGACTCCGCAGCAGGTTCTGCATCTGCAACCGGCAATGGCAATGGCAATGGCAACCACAAGGAGAACAACAACATCATTACTGTACCCTCCTCGGCCTCATCCTCGGCAGCAGCCACGCCGACGACCACGGAGAATGTGAGTGCTCGGCGCGACTCGAGCGGTATCTGGGGCTCGTGGCGACAGGGCGGATCTGCCAATGGCTCCGACGGGGGCGCTAGCGGTGGCCCGCACCGCTCCGAGAACGGGCTGAGCGGCTACCAGCCAGCCGGCCGCAGCCGGATGAAGGTCTTGAAGCCCACCAAGTCATCTGCATCCATCAGCAGTGGTGTTGGTGCTGGCGGTGCTGGCGGCTCCTCGTCAAATAGCAGCTCGGCGCGGACGGGGGCGTCGTACGATCCACTCCCGCCGCAACGCACGAGCGGTGAGCAGCACAGGCGGAAGAGCCACGGTGCTGGGGGCGAGAGGGCCGTTATGGAGAACGGTTCGGCCTCGGCCGGCATCATGACCCCGACCTCTGCCACGAGCAGCAGCAACGCGCTCCGCTGGGAGAAGCGGAGCGTCAGCAGCGGCGTCAGCAGCATCAGCTTGGGGCCCGCGGGCACGGCTAGCAACAAGGCCGAATCCAAGAGCAGCGGTCAGGGGCTGCCAACGTCGGACTCACGGAGCTCATCGATGACGTCGACCGTCCCGCGGTCCACCAACCCTGTTGGGGGCGCCTCGGCCTTCTCGTGGATGACGCCGTCCTCGGCCAAGCCCAAGACGCCTGCCGGCGTTGCTGAGTGAATGATGGTGAAAAGGAGGAGAAGGAGAGAGGGGTAGCCACATGGTTTCTGGCTGCTGCGATGACGAACACGTGAAACCACACAGACACACACACACACATACCCAAACCAATGTACCCCCTTTACCAACACTACCTACCAATTACGCCTCCTGCTGCTAGGACTTTGATGATCACTCTACCATGTTCACTTAGTACCACTCCACTTCCGAACTTGGCTTCTGATAGTTGCAGCATCACCGGCGTGTGTGCCCACATCTCTCTCTCTCTCTCTCTCTTTTCTAATCGCCCACATTTAGGCACCATGTTTTCCTGACCCCAGAGAGAAACACCACACCCACCCACACCAACACAGCAACCTCAACGTAATCCAGCGAAATCATACCTAAAAAGAGATATCGATAAACCAAACCCCAAAGGAATTAAAATAAAATAAAACATTACCAAAATCAAAAGACAAAGATGCTTCAATACCGAGTTTAATACCGCGGCCCCTCCCTGTTTGCCATGGCTGTGATTTGGATGAGGGTGATTATCTGATTCATATTCATAACACACCCATCATTACATACTACAAAGTCCTTTCTAAAAGCATGAGCCTCCAGAAATGTAGACAAGTACGCGGGTAAGGAGGCCTTTGGCTACCTAGCTAACCAACTAGGTAGTTAGCTGGGTCAGGGGAACGCTGTTTTTGGCCCTCAACCTCCAACTTTTTATTATTTTACATCTTGGCCGGCACGAGCGCGCCGAGGGCGGCCCTCGTGTCCCCCGCGGTCTCCTTGACCAGGCCTACCATGGCCCTGAACTCGGGCAGGGCGGCGTCGCCCATGACCTCGTAGGCCCAGCTCTCGCTGGTGGTGACGACGGCGCCGGCGGCGGCGAGCCTGCGGAGCGCGACGGGCACCTCCTCCCTGTTGCAGCTCGAGACGCCGTCGGAGAGCACGTAGACGTCGTGGCCCGCGGCCAGGAGGTCAAGCGCCGTCTGGGTGACGCAGATGTGCGACTCTATCCCCACGATGGCCACCGCCGTCCGGCGCCCGCCCCCGCCCCTGCCACCCGGGGAAGACGAAGAAGGGCCGGGGAGGCGCCGCGCCACGGACGGGGTCCACATGCTGAACCGGGTCTTGTCCGAGTCCTCCTTCACCAGGGGGCCCGCCTCCCGGAGGAGCTCCGCCAGCTCGGGGACGGTCGGGCCCAGGCGGGCGCGGTTCTGGGTCGTTGCGTAGATTGGGATCGAGAGGAGGGACGCCACCTTGAGGACCTTGCGGGCGGTGAGGACTCTTTTTTCCCCAAAAAATAATTTCGGGGGTTGGACCGGGTGGGAACGGCGGGTTTTTCGTTGTTGTTATTAGTGGGCGCTTTTATGAGGACAGGCAGGCGGGGGGCAGGAGAGTAGGTAGTTCCGGGGCGGGCCGCGAGGGGACCGGGGAGGGTCTGGCCTGGCGCAAAGGACGATGGGGTTTTGAGGGGGGCGGGCGGCCTTACACCTTGTCGAACTCGAAGATCGCGTTGCGGAACTTCTCCTGTATGTCACAGATGCTGTTTGCGCGTCCGGACAGCTACGAGTCAGTCCAGCAAGGATGGTCAACCCGCGACCGCGCGCGACTGGTGCCGATTGATCACCCGGGGCCGGGTTTATTGTAGTGGGTAGGTGGGCTGGTAAGTGGGCAGGTAGGTAGGTTGTCCACTGACAAGACGGCGGTGTTATCTATCTTGGGGGAGAGGGGGAGGCTCAAGTAATCATCAGCAACTGTCAAGTCACGATCCACAGCCAGCACTTCCTCATCCAAATCCACGGCTGTATCCGCGCACACGCCGTCATCATCATCATCATCATTGTTGTGCTTCCGCCGCTTCGGGCTTCTGGAGGTACACGCACTCAGACGCCGCTTCGGGGAAGAAGCTTGCTGCTGCTCTTGACTGTGGTGGTCCGCCATCGTGGCGGTGCTGGTGGTCCGGAAGCTGGTAGTCTGGAAGTTCCTCTGGTTCGAGTGGTGGCTCGGGGACCAGCGCGGGGTCGATGTCGATATCGGGCCGGGGTAGGAGGAGGAGGAAAAGGAGAAGTAGGAAGGAACAGGACGCGAGAGGATGGAGAGGGTGCCAAGTGATCTATTCAAACTTGCCAGGGATCTCAATTGCATTTCCCTAAGAACTTCGGCAAGGTTTCCCCGTCGTTCAAGTCGTCTTGTCGCATCTTGGATGAGCCGTGACTCTCGGTTTCTGCGGGGCAGCGGAAGTGGTGGTGGCGGTTGTGGGGAGCCTAGTTTGTATCTTATCGGGCTTGGGGAACTAGCGGAGGTGAAATGTGGAGAACTCCCGTCTGCTTAGCCGGTACCCGGTAGTGACCGAGGCACCTACCTTGCCCCTGAACCCCTGAGTCTGCCCGGACCGTCTCCGACAAAGCTAACCTTCCCGAACATTGCTGCTTCCGAACACACTCATATGCTCGGGGTTTGGGGAGTCGTCCTTAGTTCGACACAAGTTGGGCAATCACTCTCACTTTTTTCTCTACAATTTATTCACCTTTTTAGATTCTGGTTGAAGAAACAAGTCCTTCAAAGGCGGGGTTGGATACCAAAATTTGGAGAAAGGCAACAAGAAGTACCAGGCGGGCACCCGAAAAGGCATCTTTCCAGAACACGGGATAATGAAACAAGCGGTAGCACAACGACAAAGAAGCATGTTCATTCGGCGATAAATATATCTATCTAGACCTTATTCTTCTTGCTCGATCTACCCGGTGATGTAGGTTGGGCCCTGAAAGTCATCAATGGCACTCTCCTCAACACATGCATCGAGGTCCAGGTACAACCACGAACCACGACCAGACCACAATCCCTCCAACAGCAGGTAGAATATGCTCTCGTTTTAGGGACGTCGATGCTGAGAGTCTCGGATATGGCAACTAATACTCGGGCCTCTTTTCCCCCTCTTTTCTTCTTGTCCTATTTTCTCCCTCCACCCCGATTTCCATGCCCCAAGCCAAAGAAAAGTCAAAACTTTCTAGAGAGCCTCCCTCAGATCCGTGTCGATGACCACGTCGTCCTTGCCCCGCAGATGCAACACAGTAGTCAGGCCTTCAAGCCCGCCCAGCCCATCAGCCGCATCCGCCCCCTTCTCGCCCTCGTGATTGACACCCGTAGACGAGGCGGCGGCGGCGGCGGCAGCCACTAGCCCGTGCCCAGACATCCGCACGACGGCCCGGCGCAGCTCGCGCACCTCGGCCACGAGGACGGAGTGCCGCTCCCTCCAGACGCAGACGTGCGCGTCTTCCTCCCAACTGGCCCCCTCCTCCTCATCCTTCCCCTCATCGAGGAGAGCGGCCGCGTTGTTGTCGGGGGCGGCCGGATCCCCGCCCAGGAGGGGCACGGCAGCAGCATCGTCGTCGCTGCCGTCGTCGTCGTCGTCGTCGTCGTCTGCGGGCAGGGTAGACGAGGCCGAGGACTGTGTGCTGCTGCTGTTGCTGCTGCTGCTGCTGGACCGCGGCATCGGGGTCGCCGCGGCGGCTCGTGCGGCTGCTGCCGTTCGATCCGCCCACCCATGCGCCTGCGATGACGATGGGGTGTCCGGCAGCTTGCCGACACTACGCGCGGACGCCGCCGCCGCTCCCAGGCTTTCATCCTTGCTGATCTTCTTTTCGCCTTCTTCGTCCGTCGCGGCCCGTCGTGGCTCACGGGGCTGGTCCATGCTGCTGAGCCTGCGCCGCTGCTGCTGCTGCTGCTGCTGGCTGCCCATGCCGCCGGAAGAAGCATTCGATCGCAGAATGTGCTCGTGGGTGTCCCTGCTGGATCCGGCAGTATGCTGGTGCTGGCGTTGGTGTTGATGTTGGCTATGATGGGACTGCCAGATATCGTGGGACGTCGTCACCCGAGAGCTCTCTCCCTCGGTGCCCTGGGAGGAGCCGTGGTGCTGGTACGTGCGCCGGTACGAATGCTCGCGAGAGTGCCCCTGCGTCTTCCGTCGTTCGCCGCTGCTCCCAGCCTCAGTTGGCGACGTTCGCTTGAGAATGATGAGACCGGCCCTGGTTGCAGATGTGGTGGCGGCACCAGCAGCCCCGGACGGAATCGGTGATCCGTAAGTCCGAAGAAACTCACCGCCCTTACCCCCCCGACCACTACCGAAGACACCGATTGTCCCCCCCTCCTCATAGCGGCCGTCGCCGAGCCTGCTGTATCCTTCCCCAACGGCTGTGGATGAGGATGACTGCTGCTGCTGTCGCTTCTGCAAGCGGTGATGGTGGTCATGGTGGCCATGATGATCATGATCCTGGTGAAGGTGCTGCTGGTGTCGCTGCTGTTCCGCAACTAGAGACCCAAGCAGCTTGTCTGTGGACTCCAAGCGACTCTCTTCACCTCCCGCCTGTTCCCCGACCTAGGGCTTCGGCGTGAAAACAGAGACAGAGACGCCGCCCCCATTACTCATTGGTCGGGAGCAAGGGTATCTTGCCTTGTTACTCCCGGGGCCGCAGGTGCCGCTGTCACTGACGGCTGGACGGGGCTGCTGCCCGTGCCAATGCCTATGCACATGCTCGTGCTCGCACTCATGCTGATGCTCATGCTTATGTAATTGCTCAAGTCTGCTGCCAGAAAGAGGAGCAGGGGCGAGTGGAGCTGTCGAAGCCAGTCTATGGTCGGTCTCCTGTGTCCAGGACTGACCGCTCTCGTCGCAACACTGCCCAGTGGCGGCATCCTTGGCTCTGCCAACAGAAAGAGGGGGAGGGGCCAGGGGAGGCTGCATCGTCCGCCCAGCCTCCATTGCCCTCGTCAAGGGAGGCGGGGTAAGTCCGCACGTCTTCCTCTTCTTAGCTAAGTCCGCGGCGACGCCCTGTTGGGCGGCCAAGGTCTCGCCAAATTTGCCGACAGAAGGAGAACGACGCAGAGGCTGTACTAAAGGTGGGGTGAGCCGACAAGTTGTCTTCGAGACATGGGATGGACATATAGTGCTCTTCTTCAAGAGGTCCTCTATGTCGGTGGCTAGTGTTTCAGCGACACCAACCGCAGCCTCGGAGCTGCTAGTCTTGATCTTCTTCGATCTGTTCTCCAAGCTGGAAACATCGTGTCTGGATCCGATAGCAGGAGAACGCTCAACCCTGCTGCAGGTGACAGATTCAAAGCTGCCGTCTTTGCCCTTCTTCAGAGTGTATTTCGCGTTGGCAACGTCTTGGCCAGATCCAACAGCGCCAGCCGTCTCATCCACGTTGCAAGTCGAGCCACCGGCAGCATGGACATCGGTAGTCTCAGAGGTGCCAGTCTTCATCTTCCTCCAGATCTTCCGCAGGTGCGACCACTCTGATTGCGCCTCTTGCTTCTTCCACTCCCCTTCCGGAGTGGTGCTCACATGCGAAAGGCTCGCCTTGATCTGCTTCAGGTTCGGCACCGGAGATGGTGTGCGACAGTCTGAGCGGCGGGGGGTGTGTTCATGGCCCACGCTCGTGTGATTCTGGTCTTCGAGGAGTACATGTCCATCTTCCTCATTCCGACGGGCAAACCGGTTGTGGGAGCCGCAGGCGGACACGGCCTGACCAACATCTTGACTGCCCCTCCGTGACTTGATCCGCCGGTCGGCGATGATGAAGGGGTTGTTCCTGAGGCAGCTTGTTGTGTGCTTCGTGTGCATAGGCGTGACCCTGCCACCCCAGGACGGCTGCTGTCCCTGTTGTTCTTGCTGCCGGTGGTACTGCTCGAAGTGGTGCCTCTTTGACTCTTCCACACGGATACGGGCGGCCTCCGCCGTGGCTCTGTCTCCCGCGGCATCTCCAGCACCGGTAGCACCGGTTGTAGTCATGGCAGTCGCAGATGGTGATACACGTTCCTCCATGGGTGTGCTGCCGTCTTGATCTTGATAATGCGTCGGGGTCGTCCGGTCGTGGCTCAAAGAGGCGACCCCGTCCGACACAGCATAGTGGGGGTGGCTATTGGCTGTGAAGATCTGGTGCCGATCCTCCAAACCGATGGGGATCTGACAGTGGCAAGTCTGGCAGAGCGGGTGCCCACACGCGTGGCAGAAGGTCCGCGAGTATGTCACGGCACTACAGACGTGGCACAATCTTGGCGACTTGACCATTAAGGCTACTCTTGAACGAGAAATGACGAGAGAAGGAGGAATTGGGGATCATAGCCCAAAAAAGAGGGACAGTTCTTAGGGGTTATAAAATGATTATCATCCATTATTAGAATTGCTGTTTAGTCGTCTGGAGTGAGACCTCCTGGTGTTCAAATAAGTGAAAGTTCATACCCTAGGTGTTGGAGCGGACGAAACATGGAAGAAAGAGGTGATGGAGACCGGGAGTGTCGAGTCCTATCCTCACCAATCCCAAGTTGCTATCCATCGGAGGCCGGAACCTGCTACCCGGCGTTCAGGATGACGTATGGATATGGGGTGGTCAGTGCCTAGGTAAACTGGGTATGGATCCAGACAGAGAGGAAGGAGCCAAGGGAGGGCGAGGTAGCAACAAGTCCAGATCGAGGGTGTCAGGGGGGACTCAAGACGTCGGAACTGATTGTCAGGAAGGACAGACCGTGACCGTTGCAGTGACAGCTAGGAGCCACTAAGCACAGAAAGAATACAACAAAGAAAACTAAGCTGCTTGCCTCCTGAGACTGGGCAATTGGTAGGGAAAGAGCCATGGAGTCGTGGTCAACATCAATGAACTTAAAGCAGCCATGGTAACATAAGGGAAGTCTTTTATGATCGTCGTCGGGTTATACTACATGGCAGGCTAGGGAGCGACACTATTAAACGTGGAGGTCTTCTATTTCAGGACAGCTTGCAGACTCTCCAGGACCTGAATATCACGAGGAAGAAGCAGGCTGGTTAGCAGGGCGTCACACTGAAGGCGAGCGTGTCGATCTTCGACCTGGGTTCTGGAAGGCTCACCTCCAACTCAATCTTGGCCTCAGCAATGTCCTGCTCACTTCCGCTACCATTGGCCACCTTCTGTGCCTCCGAGATCTGGGCCTTGACGGCCTCTGGGCTGAAGTCCTCCAGGGGGAATCCCTCGACCGCATTGATGCTCATCTGGGAGTTGGGCTGAACGACGGCGAAACCGCCCGACACTAATTTTCGATTCCCCGTGCCGTACTCGTCAGCGCCTGCTAATCTAGCCAACTGCTGCCCGCCGTCGTCGTAGTCTTTGATTCTGATCTCATCCTGGCCCACCCATCCGGATATCCAATGGGGAAGGGAGACACTCACGGAAGAACTGCTTGCTACCGCTCTCCTCAATGACCTCAATCAGGCCGGGCTTCAGCTGCTCAATAGAGGGGACGTGGTTCGCAAGGACACCCATCTCGCCAGACTCCGCGGGAATGTTGACCTGGACGACATCCTGGGACTTGTAGATGGACTGTAGTTGCATTGCGGCAATTTCCGGGGTCAGTCCTCGGTCGCGGCGGGCTTTGCCGCATTACTCGTTCGGGCTCTAATCAAGAGAAGTCTGGGGGTTGCCTTCCCATAGTCAAACGGGGTCGTACCTGGTGGGGGAGTGACAAGCTCAGCTTGATCTGCTTTCGAAGGTTAGCAGAAAGTCTCAAAGAGGATTATGATAGCTTCCTTTCGGAGCTACTAAGCTTCGGGGAATAGGGACAGGTAAAACTCGCCCTATCGGACACGGCCTCGGCGTAGCTTCTCCGCTGTAGAGGCACCCTGAGGGCAGTCGGACGAGTCCGAAGTGCTACACGAGCGACGCGGAGAGAGTTCATGGTGATGGCGTCGGTCAATTGAGGGATATGGACGGGTTTGTTTGCTTCGACTGCTCGCTTCGTCGTTCGTCGTTCAACAGAATTGCTGGCTGTCGTAAATTGCCGGGTCCGCTTAGCCGACTGCAAAGTCACGATATCAGTCACATGACTAACCTGATCTGAAGTACCACGTGACATGGCCTCTATCGAGCATATCACGTGATGATATCCTCTCTGTCGACACTCGAGACTGCCTTACCTGATTTCCCACGACACGTGATAGACTTACTCCCTTTCTGAAGCCTCAAATTGCAGTGAAAACAAATGCTTGAGCCAATGTCGTGTCCTGTCCTAGGGAGTGGAAGAGATCTCGTCCTTGGCTTTTGTTCCAAGCATTCTCGTCAGTCGCAACCCGCACGCATTTCACACCCACTCTTACTATTCTTTTCCGTTACGCGACCCCTAGATCGATGTCCTTTCCTAGTCTGTAAGCGGATGGACAATACATAAGCAGTTAGTGTCGTTTGTTGAAACGGCAACTATCTTTCTCCTGTTGCTGCTACTCGTGTCTCCCAGGACATATGCCTGCTCGAGTTCAGGTGCCCCCCATTCCATCAGCAAAATGTTGCAAGATGACTTTCTCATTTAGATCACAAACCGGCAGGTATTGGCCTGTGGGTATTTGTTTCACGCATATAGATCCAAGGAACAGCGCTTCATACTAGTACTACAGTAGAGCACGCTTTATTGTCAATGCCATTGCTACTTCGAGATGGCGCTGGCGTCAAAGCTCCATTCTTGCCTGGGTTCAGGCATGCCTACTAGCAGAATAGGCTCAGGCACTGTCGCCCACAAAGAACAACCCCTGAATTTTCCCAGGTCTTTATGGTAAGGACACAAGTGAGATGCCAGCCCCGCCCGAAACTTGGGATGAAAGCATGAAGCCATCGGCGGCTACCCCCAAATTTCGCTCCGCTTCGAACTGAGGAAAAAAGACAGGGGAAAAAGGTTCTACGGAGTAAGAACAGTCAATCCGCCGCAGTAAGCTGGAACGGACGAAACCTTCCTGTTCCCCCTGCCAGGCGTTTTCGTCCCTTGAAAACGGTGCGGCCTGCCAGCGATCAGCTAGCCAGAGGCAGCAGCCTGGTGTGGACGGGCTCCACCTGGTACACTTCGTCTCGCAGTCTACCATACTTTCCCTACAGATTACTACCTACCTACCTGGCAACGCAGCTACGATACCTTCACCGCCCGAGAGGATCCCCTTTCAAGAACCAGGGTGGATCTGGCTCGACCTGCTGCAGCCCTTCATTAAGCCCCGATCAGCCGCTCCCAACCGCCAACCGCCGGAGATCTTCGGGCGAGCGACACGGGGGATGGGCAGAGGGAACCCTCGTTTGTTAGCCAATGCTTTGCCCGTTAACCAGTGAGATTGACGCCAGTCGAGCCAGCCTTGCCAGAAAACAGACAATTCCGACAAATCCCTTTTGCTGATTCGATTCCATCACCCAATTCTCTGCCAGTGGGCAAATGACGACCAGTCAGACTTGTGGGCACATGGGCGCGTGGACGAAAATGGTAATCCGAAATGCGGGGTCGAAATTGAGGGTTGGGGGTTTACTGCGTACTCCGTATCTGTGCGTGCGTGCTAGGCATTGTCCTTGTTTCCTGGTTGCTCCATCTCCATCGGTCGAAGCTCTGGAGACTGCGATCCTCCTCCTCCATTCTGTCTCACTCTCACAAAATTCCTCCATTTGGAAAGAGAAGAGCGTGGGGTTTCCGACGACTGGTTACGTTTTGCCAAGTCGCAAGCTCCAAGCCTCTGAGCAAGTGCCGCTGCGGACGCGCAATGGCTAAGTTGGCAGACGGTACTGCTGGCAAAAGACAGGTCTGTTCGGTGCTAGCTGGCAGATTGACAGGCTGGGTAAATCCCTACCGATCTTATAGCTAGTGCGCAGCGATACTATCCTCTGCTTTTGCCGACCCAGCAAGGGGTCCCATCATTACCCCATGTACGAAAATGTGCCTCCGGGGCAAAGGCAGGCTAAGATGTGCTTGACAGGACACACATGCATGCATGGCGAGGGACAAAAGTTACGAAAGCGTCGGTCGTAAAGGGGGTGTGGAGATCTTCTGAAGCTCGGGAGAAGACGAGGGTGCACAACAGCATGCACATGAGGGCGAAGGAGAGGAGTCGCATCGTCGCATCCATGAGTGCTGCTGCGACTACTACGTATTCTCCGTAACGATGGGCTCTCTCACATTTGCATCGAGAGTACCGGGAGAGCAACTCGTTGCCTGACAAGCTTGACTTGCTCGAGTAGTACCTCAGTAGTAGCCAGCATCCGTATGCATGGCTTTACGAGTCGCTCCAGGAGCACATGCTAGCAAATGACCATAGCCATCCACGGGAGTGGGAAGGAGTGGTCATGCGCCCAAGCCAAGCAGTGCCCCTAATGCAAGAGGTGAAGATGGGACGCGCCATAGTTGCTTCAAGTTTAGCAGCTCCAAATCAGTGCGTCGCCAGGCCATTCGAGACAATTCCCTATCAGAAGCATTCTGTGGAATGAAGCTAATTTCTCTCCTGTGGCTTGCTCTCTCCCCTGCTCTAGGGGCATTTATTCGCAACGCCGAGTCCGCCTGGGATGGATAGCCGTCAGACGGCTTGAAGACTTTCGGGTTGTAACATGCAAAAAGTTTACCTGACACCGATAGTAGGGGGAGGCTGAGAGCCTGAGACTACTAGGTCTGGCCGTGTTCTGGCTTGCTGACAACACCACCCCGCGATGTCGCCTGAGATGAAAGTGGTCGAGGAATGAGGGCAGCTTACTCCATGATCCTAGACCGTCAGCAGGAGGGAACAGGAGAAACATACACACAGCACGTTCAGTGCCACTCCCTCGTACGGCATCGACCCATCTTCACCATCGTTTCTCGCTCATCGTACATCGAAGGGCGTCGCGGTGTTGAGTGTTTGGTTAAACTGCATGATGCTGCAGGTGCCCGCGGTCGAGAGGAGGTGCAAGGTAAGTTTGGTACTTGGTAGACCAAGGGCAACCACATGCCTACTAGGACTAGCTCTTGACGTGTTCGAAGAGCGAGCATTATGGTGTATCACCTTTTGGCGTAGTGATGTTGTGTCCTCCTCCAAGGTCTTGGCTGTTGCCGGCCGGAGTGGCTACCCACTGTCTGAGTGTCTATTGCCGACTCGCAGTTCGGCTGGAAACCGGGAACTGGTCCCCACGCTGATTTCCACGAGCTTGAGCAGCGAGTCATCCTATTCTGGGCACCCGAAATCCACCGAAGGAGGGGATGTGCTGCAATCTGCATGCTGTTGGCGCATGAGTGCAACCAGAGCAAAAGCAAGGGAAGCAGGGAGGCGGTACAGCAAGTCGTTCAGAGACATCCATGTAGGCTCTTCTGCAGCTTCCATGCAGGCCACCACACCAACTTCCATCATTTTGAGGATCAAAGGGTTCATATCTGGGCTTGGATCTGCAGCCTCCTGTAGCCGTTCATTGACTGAGAGGAAAGAGGACACTGCTGACCATGTTCTTTCTCAAAGTTGCCAAGCCGCTGCAACCGTCGCAGAACGCGCAGCGGACTCGCATCACTGAGGTCGGTCCGTGAAATGTCCTAGACATGCACCTGTATGGAGTAGGTGCATGTATATGAATTGCGTATGGGATATCAGTTAAAACCGCCTTGGCAGTGTGAGGACTACTGCCAACTTGCTTAACCCACTAATAACTACCTAATATTAGGGTTGTGTGAGATGAGATTGAACTTGTGGCGAGTCGTCTGAGCGTGGGGTTGGGAAAACGGAGTGACAAGATGAGATCATCAGCGCTTACTCTTCGTGTCATTATTCTGACATCTTCAGCTCCCTTCCCGCAAACTTCCGTCCGCCTGCACAATGCTAGACAGGCACACTCATGCCTCGTACCTCGCGCGTATCCGTATTTGATTTCTTGCCTCTGCCAACATCTTCAGCCACGACGCAAACGTCAACTTCCAATGGCCAACAATCACCGTTTCGGGTAATTGTCAGGCTTACTTTTACTTCGACAGCGTCGAACCCGATGAGCTGGTGAGGGCTTTGTGCTTTGAACAACTTAATCGCTCAATTTACTAGCAATTCCCATCAACACCCTGTGGGATTCACCGCCAGTTTGGGAGAATAGGAGGAGTAGTTGCGGTTTGTGGTGGTGTACATGGAGCACTTCCATCCATTCCATGGCACCTGGCAGTCAACTTCAACTGTCAGCACTTTCATGTGCTATTCAATGAATGGTCGACTCCCTTAAATCCATACATAGGCCAAAAGACATCTCCGCTTAACCATCGCAAAAGAGTTTCCCAATGACTTGGCAGCAATCAAGGCCGATCACGGGAGGGGAGCTCGTGAACAGCAAATGAGACGTCGTAAGAAAAGAATCGGAGGGGGGCAAAGGAAGAGGTAAATTTTGAGGATAGAATTTGGTAATTGACATGATGACTCCATGGCTCAGCCATGACTGAGTACGAAGGGAAGAGGAAACTTTTTTTTCGACGGGGCAAAAAAACCTGCCACGCATACTACGTGCTACGTGTAGTAGATGCGGACGGAGACCGCGGCTTCCATTAGGCTTTATTTCGGAACCCCCGCCGGACTGATGGATGAGTCTTGAGGCTTTGGGACCAACGATGATGTGTCGATGAGTCCGCGACCATGATGAAGCGGCGGCACTACTCGCCAGTGAATTATTGCTCGATGCTAAACAGATGCGACAGCGATCGGTGCGCCTCACTTGCGACCAGCCCCGGTAGTGCTTCGAATGATTTGAATGGGCCAAAAGGGGCAGGATGAGGACGTCAGACGGTGGAAAGAGCACGGCGCCACACACGGTTTCGGCTGTAAAGAATGGTGCCAAGCCCGTTTTCCGTTTCCGTTTTGAAGGGTTGATAGCCGGGTATCGGTAAACGGAAGTACCTCAAATGTACAAGCTCCTACTCTGGTTGACTTTTGACGAAACTTCTTTACAACTTCCACTATGTAATCCCTTCATATAGTTAGCCCTAAACTACCTAGACCCAACGGTGGTTCTCTGCATGAAAGCTGCGCTAAATTGGGCTGACGGACTCGAGGTAAAGGAGCGCCCGAGGTTGTTGCGCCCTCCAACTTCCTCGTAGTGGTTGACGAAACGGGCTGGTCACGCCCCGTTTATAGTCTCCAACCAACTGCCCCCTTATGTTAAATAGGCCGGTACTTTCCACCCGTCCCTTGGGCTTTAGCGACCGCTTTGCAAGGAGATGAGCAGACTGGAGGAATCTTGATATCCACCTTTCGTTCTCTTGGACACTGACGACAGAGCAGTATCCCGGCTCTTAATACTTGCTTGTTACCCTTCCATCTAGTCGTATCGAATATGCGTTGATCGACACAATACGGAATAGTGTACACACCGTTGAACATCCAAGACTCAGCAGGGCCGCGCCACTGAGAGTCGGTATCCAGACGTCATTTACTGGGTTCCATTCATCTCACAGGGTCAGGGGACACAGAGGCGAACAAGCCCTAATGAGAGGGGCCCCTGGTCTGTACCTAGCCAGCCGGGCAGCCACTAAAACCAACCACACGCACCACCCGGGCGCTACGTACCTCTACTAGCACAACAAAGCTAGCCGCTCTGCCTCGCTGCTCCCTGATTCTAAATTTCGAGTCTTCCAACTTCACAGCTAAATTCAAAACACCCGCGCCTGTGCTCACTGCCAGTAAGGCTAGGCATTCAGGAAAACCCAATACGTACCTAACTCCTTCAGAGTCCTTGGTCCTCCTTCTACTCTACCCACAAGACCCTCCTTTTCTTACTATTTCCCATCCTCGCCCGCCTCCAACTATCAGCCTCAACGATGAGTATCTTGTTATAGTGGCACGGTCCTTAGGGACACCAACGACTACCACGCACTCGCGACAAGATATTCCACGACCGCCGCAGCCTCGAGTCCAAGCGTGGCTACTCTTGCCGCTGTTGAGAAAGCACTTCTGGCCATCCAAAACCTACCACACCGCTCTCGACTCAACTGGCCTAGAGTATCGAGACATTTTGTTGGCTGCCGTTGAGCCTCGTCTCTTCGACATCAAACCCCACCTCTTCACCATCTTGAACACACCCGGAGCAACAATGTCAAATCACCACGTTCATGAGAACCCCACGGCCAACGTGTTGGCGTGGAGCTCACATGCCTCCAACGTGGAGTCAGTCGCAGAGGAGGAGCCAGCAGCCGACACCGACGAGCCCCCCGACGAAGCCTCCCTCGGCCTGTCTCCAGCCTCTAAGCGGTTTCAGAAGACGACCGTTCGCCCCAAGGCCGAATGCCAGTCGTCCCTCTTGACAAAGGCGCTCCAGAGCCACTCGGAAGATGACTCTTTCGACGGCTACTCAAATAGCCGCCGCTCGAGGAGGAGACGCTCTCTGATCAGCAACGTCAGTGTGGCTTCCACTGTTGATCTCAGTTGCGATACCGGCCTGACTACGCCTGCCAGGACGAGCTCGCCGAGCCCTCGCTTGCCCCAGCTCGGTTTCGCTGCTCCCGCGGCTGAGAGCCCTGCTGAGTCCCAAGCAACAGGCCCTGTCGCGGAGGAAAAGAGACGATGCATCAGCTTTGCATGTGCCGCAAAGCCGCCTGCCACGGCCGGTGGCGAGATGCCTCCACCTCCAAAGCCTGCTATAACCATAGCTCCCAAGCGGCCTTCCATCAAGTTTGCGTGCGCGGCCCGGCCTGCTACACAGCACGCTTCAGCTGCTACAACCCCGAAACCTCGGGCGGCGACTCCTACTCCCGCTACCGCTGCTCCTTCAGCGACCCTCTTGTCACCAACACTGTCCAGGAAGTACCGTTCTCCCTCAGCAAATTCGCCTCGCTCAGCTCGGTCTGTTACACCACGGCGGTCAACCAACAGTCCCGTCGCGGTTCGGGCTAGGAACTACCTGACCGCCGACTCGAAGGATCTGCAGACAGACTCCTCGCGGTTCCACGAGTTTGCCAGCGATGAGATCCAGGATGACGACTGGATCCTCCAGGACGAGAGCCAATCACGCCGGAGGTTGACCATCGAAGACACTCTGCAGATGGAGATGGCTATTCGTCGCTTGGGCAAGGAGGCCGAGGAGGAGGCTGAGCAGGAAGCCGCCGAAGATGATGAGGACAATGAGGAAGACGATGAAGACGTGGAGGTCGAGACCGTGGGTCAAGACGACCATGAGGCCGAAGACGAAAACGGCGAAAACGATAACCTCGACCTGGATGAGGACGACCACTCTGGCTACGGCTCTGACAACGACTCGTCTGATGGGTACCACACCGACGAAGAGATCGGCTTTGCCGATTCGGACGATGATGACGATGATGGCTTGATCTTATGGTCGACCGGTCACTCGGGTGGCACCAAAATTGCCATCGAGTCGCTTCAGCGTCGCACATCGTTTGGTGAATTCTCAGACTCGTCCGCCTTTTCACCAGGTCACGTGCCTCGTGGTCGTTCAAAGGTGCACAAGCAGTCTCCCGCTGCGAAGTTGCGCCCCAGCACTCCCGAGTTGCCAGATAGCACCGATTTCGTCTGCGGCACGCTCGACGAGGACCGACCGTTAGAGGAGGCCTACATGTCCGCCATAGCCGCCAAGAAGCGGGAGAAGCTCCGGCTCATCCCGCAGGACATCGACCCCAGCTTCCCTACCTCGGACCCCGAGGACGAGGATGAAGCACAAGCATTCAAGCTCGGTCGCCGCAACAGCGATGAGCACGAGTGGTTGCATGGTGAGCTCGAGGACCTGGACCTTGAGGAGGACCGTGGCGATCGACGCGGCAAGAAGAAGGAGAAGAAGATCGACTCGCCCAAGAGGCTTCACTCTCCTCCGCCGCCGCCTCAGAGGCGCCACCACTCACCACCGCCCAAGGTCCGTGGCCGCTCTCCAAGGCGTGTCTCCCCCATGGTGTCTCTGGCGCATGCCCCTGCCACCCAAGACACACAAGCAGGACGTCCTCTGTTCCAGGCCCTGGCCTTCCGCCCCGGTCTGACGCACACCAAGTCCCTGCCCCGGACGCCCGCCATTTTTGCGCACATCAAGACCCCCTGCGTCACGGCACGACGGTCCAGGGCCAACACGGGGGCGAAGCAGCATCAGCATCAGCATCAGCAGCAGGAGCAGAGGCACGTGCGCGGCGCCATCGACATCGTCAAGGGCCTCGAGCAGCGTCGTCTCCGCCGCAGGGAGAAACTCAAGGAGAAGCAGTGCAACCGGGCCCGGAAGGGGCTTGGGAGTCACGTCAAGCGCCCGCTGCCAGGTAAAGGCGCCGAGCGGATGCGGGAGCTGGGTCTCATGATGGCTGGCAAGATTGGGCCAGGCAACTACATGCTGTCGGTTTGAGGGAAAACCAAAGCAAAAACTATCAAGGGGGTGTGAAGTGATGACTCTTTCTATTCTATTCCTGCCACGGCTACTGGGAACAAATCCCAGCATTTGCATCGAATGGGGGAGGCACAGATCTGACTTTCGAGCTTTGGCGTTCAATCTTTTCCTTTCTTTTTCTTCTTCTCTCGCTCTTTCGCTTTCGACCCTCAGCATTTGCATACACGAAGCCTCTGTTTTTCACCCTTCCGATTTGCAGTCTGCCATTCTGCTTTTATCGTAGGTACTAGCAAGTTGACATTCCAGCCCCCTATTTCTTTCTTGAGCTCGTTTTCCGACAGATTTTTCTTCGCTTCTCCTCTTTCACCGGAAGGTCTCTTCTACTGTACAAACCTTGAATCCCCAAGCACCGCAAGCCAGGTACTGCCTTCTTTTTCTTCTTTCTTTCTTACGGGAGCTCCTTGTCAGTTGCCTTGATTCTTATCATGATCGCTTTTACCGGATACCCAGAACTGGAGGGAGGGCGGTGACGGGAGATATTTCAGCCCGAAGGAACGGGTCAGTTTGCATCATTACAGGATTGGGCGGCCATGAATACTCTTCGCGTTTTCACGGGGTTGCATGCCCCAAGGGTTTTCTTATATCTGGAGTTGGACATAACCATGGCTCTGTGGGCAGAGTGCAGGATGACTTGATCTGGATGATGGTTAGGAGGCACTGCCTTATTCTTTACCAGTCGCACGTCTGACGGCAAACCCATCAAAGCAAATACAGACTTTGCTGCTTTTAATACATGCGTCCGTTATATTCACATTGCTTGTGAAGTTAATATGCTGGACCTTGATGATTGCCTGTCGATGCTACTGGAAAGTCGTGGTGGGAAGAATCATATTGTGGAAGCTCTAGACGAACCCGATTACTAGCGTGCCTAAGACCTGAGGTACAAGTCGCTGGGTAGATGCGCATCACCGGTTTAGACGTAG
Organism: Pseudohalonectria lignicola; assembly: GCA_003049395.1. NCBI lineage: Eukaryota > Fungi > Ascomycota > Sordariomycetes > Magnaporthales > Ophioceraceae > Pseudohalonectria > Pseudohalonectria lignicola. Next base: position 42,920 of record PYSP01000169.1, read on the forward strand.
GAGCTAATGGATCCCATATAATTGTGTAAAGCCAACACATGTCTTGGAAGACGGCCGTTATGTCAGTTCTTTTTACTACCATCTAAACCATATCCCCGAAAGCAGAGGCCGTTATCAGTCGCTTTGCTGGCAACATTCGTGAGGTGGCGCCACCTACAGGGTGATTCAGTGAGGTCATGCCTGCCTAGGTGGTGTGGCGCCTACCCCAACAGGGCAATAGTTGCCTGAACAGTAAGGCATAATGCCCAAGCACTTCTAGACTCCCAAGGCCAGCTTTTTTGAATGTCGTCGTCGGAGCGCATGGGCTTTTTAGCTTTCCGAGCAATCTTGACAGCTTTGACGTCCACACCAGGCAAAGACGTCGTAACCGGAAGAAAAAACCGCCCCCCCAAACACAACGAACTTTCTCTCGCCACGAACCCATCAGCCTTTCAAACTTTCGAAACTAACACACACGGGAAATCAGAGAAGGAAGAAGTGATAGCCACTGCCACCTTCCGACAGCCCGACATATTCAGAGAAGAGCAACACGATGTGGATCATCAACTGGTTCTACGACGTCCTGTCGTCGCTCGGCCTGCTGAACAAGCACGCCAAGCTGCTGTTCCTCGGGCTCGACAATGCGGGAAAGACGACACTTCTCCACATGCTAAAGGTGTTTATACACTCTATGATACCCTTTTCGGCCGCGGCTCTATCCGCCTATCATCAGGATTGTGATGCAGCAGCATGCTAACCGATGCTCTGTCCTTTCCGGCCAATAGAACGACCGTGTCGCCATCCTCCAACCTACGCTTCACCCAAGTCAGTACCATGCAGACATAAACTCCGATCCGAGGGGGGAAGACAGCGAATGGTGTATGTGTGCTGACCGGCCTGTTTCTCCCCGCAGCCTCTGAGGAGCTCGCCATCGGCAACGTCCGGTTCACGACCTTCGATCTGGGTGGCCATCAACAAGGTATGAGAAAGAGAGATGGAAGAACCCCAACGCGAACCGCCTGTCTCTGGGCTCTTGATCTAGCCCCGTGGCTAACCCTACCCCCCCGTACTCTCCTATGCCGGTTTGCGACGTAAAGCACGGCGCCTCTGGAAGGATTACTTCCCCGAGGTGAACGGCATCGTCTTCCTCGTGGACGCCAAGGACCACGAGCGGTTCCCGGAGGCCAAGGCCGAGCTGGACGCTCTCCTGTCGATGGAGGAGCTGTCAAAGGTGCCCTTCGTCGTGCTGGGCAACAAGATCGACCACCCGGACGCCATCTCGGAGGACGAGCTGAGGCACCAGCTGGGTCTTTACCAGACCACGGGCAAGGGGAAGGTTCCCCTCGAGGGGATCCGGCCGATCGAGGTTTTCATGTGCTCGGTTGTTATGAGACAAGGTGAGAGCCGAAAGAGAGAGATATTTTGCCCCTCCCATTTCCCTTTCCCATTTTCATTTCTTAAGAAGGAAACGTACGCTGACATGAAGTGATTTTCCCCTCTTTGATACAGGTTACGGAGAGGGCATCAGATGGTTGTCCCAGTACGTCTAGAGTAGCCCCCTAACAGGAGGAGGAAATGGAGTGTGATGCTTTTGTGACGATGGAGACGGTAGTGATGGTGATGGCGTCATTGCACGAAGCCTTGGTTTTTGATTTTTGATTTTATTTCGGATTTACTACATACATACCTATCCTTCTCCTCCTTTCTGCCGCCCGTTGATGCTTCGTGTCCGTCTTCGATATGTGTTCTCCATGGTCGGTGGGAGTCTCTGGTTATAGAGGCAGGTTTCTACTCGCCCCAACGGAAGAAGAAGAAGAAGACGAAGAAAGAAAGACAGAAAGACTGCATTTTGTTATTTAGCTGGTGGTTCTCTTGCCTTATCATCATCGACCAGCTCTTCCCTCCACCATATTCCTCTCTTGACCGTTAGCCGCTTCTGTGCCATAAACAAGACTGTTCTGTTATTTCTTGACATTGCTAGACGAGGTCACGAAGGGAATGCTTTGAGTACCCAGCTATCTGAGATTTCTTCATCGATGGTAGCATTGCCCACCTAGATAGACCAACCGAAGGCTTCCCGGCTTCTTTCTGGCTTCTTTCCGGCTCCTGGCCAGACCCCAAGGCGCTTACACTCGCCCTCATCTCGGGTTTCCGGTCACTTATTGCACAGTCGGCTTGCTCAGGTGCTCGGATATCCTGCAGATGCTAAGGTACCTAGGCAGAGCTTTCTTCACTGATCTGAGCGAGTCTGCCTCGTGCAGCTCTGTGATAGTGTCCCACCAAGGTTTTCATCCGTTGGAACGCTACAAGTGGACATGAGACTCAAACACACGGCCAATGCTGCCCCTTACTCATGATGGCGGCCAAACAGTCGTGATAAGAAGCCGTCATTGATCTCGCTCTAAGGGCTCAGCGGTGGCCACCAATAACAGACAAGCCTGGGGACTGACTCTTGGGTTAATTGTTTACCAAGATCGAGAATTAATAGCCGCCGTTAGATAGTCGACTTAGACTTTTGTACCCAAGCAACCCAGGGAATCTGCTCCGGGATTCTCGGACCAGTTAGCAAATACCTAAGGTACCTACCTTGCTTAGGGAGGTCGGCAGGTACCAGCCCTCGGGGATTACTAGTCTAGTAGGTGTAGGTAGCAGCTAGGTAGGTTGGTTGGAAGGCATGCACTCCCTGTGATGGGGTTCAGGCGGGGCTCAACACTGCACAAGCACCTGCACAAGCGCTCCCGGATCCCCCGCCAAATTCGGCTCGGTCATTGAACCTAGCTACCTAGGTGGCCTGCTAGGGGTCTGTCCTCCCACATCGACGTCATCTCCAGGGCGTTCCACTCACTTGACTGACGGGAACGGGATGGACACTTGACCTGGCATCCTCACTCTCTCGCCTCAGACTGCAGTTTGTATCGCAAGTATTCGTAGCATTCTACCCCATCATCTAGAACGCGGTATACATTTTTACACTAGACTTAGAGCGGGCAGCAGACATCACCGGACGACACCACACCACGGCTACGCCACACTAACGCTACTTTCCCATCGAGCCTTGCAACAGACGAACAGAAGCAGGTAGAGGCGGATTTTGGATTTTCTGTTGATCCTTCTCGTCTTGTCTCTGCCGAGGCTGCAACTGTGTTCCCCGGGTTTTCTCGCGCTTGATACGACATTCACCCCCATCACTCTTGCGATTATTATCATATTGCCACAGGCTCCCTCGACATCGAGGTTAGGACAGGAATTCAACACATTCCAGACAGACATCACTTCTCTCCTTCGGCCACATCCAAAGACGCACCATGCCAGTCGCCTTCGACACAATAGCCCGCCACCATGGCTGAAGAGCAGCAGCAGCATCAACCACAGATCTCCATCCCCTCCAAGCCCTACGGCTTCCCGCCGGCGGCCTTCGACCCCTCCATCCTCCCAGACGGGGACACGAACTTCCTGCCGGCCGAGGACCTCGAGGCCTTCATCCAGGCCCTCTCGGCGCCGGAGCCGCAGCCTTTGCAGTCGCCCGCGGACGATGGCGGCGGCGCCTCCTCCTCCTTCTCGCTGCGCAGCCCCTCCCTCCGCAGCTTCAGCAGCGTCGCTCTCGACATCACCAGGCGGAGCAATTCGGTCCTGCCGGACGAGGCCCAGGTCGTCGCCGCGCACGCCGCCGCCGCCTCGGGGGAGCCAATGGGCGGACAGACCAGCGACAGCGGCAATAAACAGAATGGGCCAGGACCGAGCGGATGCGGCGCCGACGACGGTGCCCAGCAGCAGGCGCCGCCGCCATCGCATCCGCATCCGGCCTCGTCGTCGTCGTCGTCTTTGTTTATAACGGCGCAGTCGGACTGGGCGCCGGTGCACGAGAAGGTGATCGGCCCGCACCGCCATTCCTCTTACAGCCGCCGCAGCGCCGCCGCCGCCGCCGGGTCAGGGGGCCTGGCGGGGGCGCCGTCATCATCATCATCAGCGACGACAGCAGCAGCAGCAGCAGGGGCAGGGGCAGGGGCAGTGGCGTCGTCATCGTCATCGCGAAAGCAGAGGCGGCGCTCCCACCGGGCGGCCGCCCCCCACCGACCCGGGACCCGCACCAGGGACGAGACGCGGGAGGGCTACCTATACGGCCTGCTGAAGTGGCCGTTCCTGCTCATAGTCGGGGCGTGGATCGTGGGGCTGGCCGTGACGTACGTGGCGACCAGGGCGTACATATCCATCTACGAGCAGCTCGTGGCCTGGAGGGGCCGGAGGGAGCGGCTGAGGCGCAACATGCGGGCCACGTCGCGGTACGGCGACTGGGTGCGCGCCGCCAGGGAGCTGGACGAGTTCCTTGGCAACGGGGCCTGGAAGGAGCAGAACGAGTTTGCGTATTACGACAGCCGGACCGTGAGGAGGGTGTGGGAGCAGCTGAGGAGGTGCAGGGCCAAGGCGGAGGCGGAGGAGAAGGCCGGGAGGGACGGGGAGGTGGTGAGCGAGGCGGGCGTTGACGCGGGCACGGGCACGGGCAACGGGAAGAAGAAGGCGCCCGCCGTGGAGGACCTGAAGGTGCTGATCGAGGCGTGCGTGAAGAACAATTTCGTCGGGGTGGAGAACCCCAGGTTGTACAGCCAGACGTACTACGGCACCAAGAACCTGGTGCAGAACTTTGTGGACGAAGGTATGTTTGCCCGCTTTCTTCGCTCGTATACCCCCTAGCCTATTGCCATGCATGCTACAAGCTCAATAGCGACTAACCAAAACAATCCATAAAAATCAAAACTCTAAAATTAAACAGTCGAGAAGAGCCTCAAGTTCCTCCTCGAGACGAAGCAGCTCAACATGGAGGAGAAGCGAGTCATGTTCAAGCGCCTCAACGCCAACTACGGCCGCACGGCTCTGTGCCTTTCCGGCGGCGGCTCCTTCGCCTACTACCATTTTGGGGTCATCAAGGCCCTCCTGGAGGAGGACCTCCTGCCCGACGTGATCACGGGCACGAGCGGGGGCGCGCTCGTGGCGGCTCTGGTGGCGACGAGGACCAACGAGGAGCTGAAACAGCTGCTCGTCCCCTCGCTGGCGAGCAAGATCACGGCGTGCCGCGAGCCCATAACGACGTGGGTGGTGCGCTGGTGGAGGACGGGGGCCAGGTTCGACTCGGTCGACTGGGCGAAGCAGTGCTCGTGGTGGACGAGGGGCTCGATGACGTTCCGGGAGGCGTTTGAGAGGACGGGCCGGGTGCTGAACGTCAGCTGCGTGCCGGCGGACCCGCACTCGCCGACGATACTGTGCAACTACCTCACGTCGCCGGACTGCGTCATCTGGTCGGCGGTGCTGGCGTCGGCGGCCGTGCCGGGGATCCTGAACCCCGTGGTGCTGATGATGAAGAACCCAGACGGGACGCTGAGCCCTTACTCGTTCGGGCACAAGTGGAAGGACGGGAGCCTGCGGACCGACATACCCATCCGGGCCCTGAACCTGCACTTCAACGTCAACTTCACCATTGTCAGCCAGGTGAACCCGCACATCAACCTCTTCTTCTTCAGCAGCCGCGGCTCCGTGGGGCAGCCCGTCACCCACCGCAGGGGCAGGGGCTGGCGGGGCGGCTACCTGGGCAGCGCGACGGAGCAGTACATCAAGCTGGACCTGACCAAGTGGCTCAGGGTGCTGCGGCAGCTGGAGCTCCTGCCGCGGCCGCTGGGCCAGGACTGGTCGCAGCTCTGGCTGCAGCAGTTCGGCGGCACCGTCACCATCTGGCCCAAGAGCGTGCCCTCTGACTTTGTCTACATCCTCTCAGACCCGGACCCGGCCCGGCTGGCGAGGATGATTCACGAAGGGCAGCAGTCGGCCTTCCCCAAAGTCAAGTTCGTCTCGAACCGGCTGAGGGTCGAGCGGCTCGTCGAGAGGGGCAGGCGGGAGACGAGGGCGGTGCCGGCCAGGAGGGGGAGCATCCAGAGCATCATCAGCGAGGAGGACCTGCGCGGGCTGCTACTCCTCCGGAGCGGCGGCAGCAGCGGCGGGGAGGAGGAGGACGGGGACGGGGTCGCCCCCGCCATCGGTGGCGGTTCGAGCGTCAGCGGTGGGGTCACGAGCGCCACTGTGACGGATGACGAGGAGGATGTCGATATGGAAGTTGACGGTGCAGAGGAGGAGGGGGACCCGGTCCTACAGTCCATCGAGGGTGGTGAGTACAAGGGGTTCGAGGGCTTTCAGGGGTTCGTGGATGGAGACGAGGATGATGAGAAGCTGCTTGGGGCTGTTGCTAGGGGTGAGGATGCCACCACCACGACGCCCAGGGTGAAGGCTGAATGACATGAGGCTTGTGGGAGTAGTATGAGTTCTCTGTCTTGTTTTTTTTGGTCCTTCTCCCTTTTCTTCTTTTTGTCCTTCCCTAACATTATCATCAATTGCATGGAGTTGTGGTTCTGGCGAGCCTCTTTACAAGGGTGTGGAATTACTTGATATTTTTCACATAGTTTGAAGGGCAGGATACGGAAAGGAGGAGAGCGCAGAGAGCAGTCAGGGGGAGGAGAGGGAGAGCACCCAGCCCCCCTCTGACTGGCTTTTTGTTGTGAAGCCTTCCATTGCCTGTTGACTACTTTCGTTTGTCAGATTTCATGCATCCTCCCGGTATTAGGAAAAGGGGTAGCATTTTCGTTGTGCGTGGACCAGTCCTTGGGGTTTTTCGAGCATCCCGTTAGAGATACACTAGATGAAAGAGAGGCTGGGAAGTCAAGTCTATAGTTCTACTTGCCTACCTTTTTTTTGAGAGGAGTCTCAAGAGCACCTAGAAATGCGCAAGTTGTTTTCTCGGTTCCGTTTCTAGGCGACCTTGATTAGGAGCAGGATGGTGATATCCAAATCCAGCAGTGAGTGGTTGCGTGGATGATCGATCACATTGAGGGCTTATTTGAATGTCTTGGGGGGGAGGGGGGAGATCTTCTATACCTCAGCCGAGCGATCAGCCTCATACCCTATCGCTTCCCCATCAGTATCTTAAGTCCCTCTCCTCACGGGATTCATTCAGTGTGTCACATAGGCTGCCGGGCATCCGGCGTGGGTGAACAGTACGTTGGCGACAGTCAGTCACTCCCATATACTCCGTCACTGTATTTTCGACAAAAATGTGTCATTCGTGACTCTGCGGAGCGGCCGGCCATCTATATACAGGCGCTTCACGCCTAGTAGACTGTTGAACAGTGTCTGTTTTACCATTCGCTGCTGTCGACTTCGAGGTGAATTTGTTGGCCAAATCAGATCCTTGACACTCGTCCCCAAACAGCCCCAGGCGGAAAATGAGGGATCTCGACTTCGAGCCTCATTTATCCAAAAAAAAAATATTTATAAAAAATTGTATGTTCAGCCTCGGCATGGGGCGTCGGCTCCGGCGTATGCTTAGCCTCGGAGAAGGATCTCGTGCTCTGGCCTCTCTCGGAGGGAGAGAAACCGCCGACCCAAGAGAGAGCAGATCTCAAGATAGCAACAAGGGCGCAGATGAACACAATGAGGCTGAAAATCCAAGAAACTCAGGAGAGGGGATGAGCACCAGGGGAGGAAGAGCACGAGTGGCAGGCCTCTTGAGTCGGGAGGGACGCAGGCAATCATTAGACCAACAAGCCCTGGAGCATCCCCCCTTGGATCCCATTACAGAAGAGCAGGAGGAAGCCGAGCCGTCGGCAAATGGAGGCAATAATGGCACGGGGAATGACCAAGAGGAAGGCCAACATCAGCAAGCACAATCGAGAGCCTCCAGGCGCTCCCGGCATAGACGATCGGCAAGACTTCTCCGGATGGTCCCGCCCAGCAGCGGGCATTGGCATCGGTGGACAGTCTTTCAGAGTGGCGTGGACGACGCCTTCCACTGGCGCCCTCCGCTCCCGCATGAGTGCCTCCCACAGCCCAGGTGGGGGCTCGCTCCGACAGAGATGATACACGGGGGTAGCTGTCTACGATGGGTGACGCTGCTAGGGGAGGAGGACAAGGAAAATGCCAGGCTCAGTGGCGACTGGGTCATGGGCGGATATGGCTAGGAGGAGGACTGGGATCTCGAGAGCGGACAGACTGGAGACTGATTGCATTTTGCCAGAGTTGGAGCCGGAGATCTGGAGGGATTGAGGATATGGGGAAAGCTGTTTAAGGTCTCCGGGGATGAAGAGGGAATGCTGGCTTCTTTGGAGGTCGCAGGAGTGTAGAGGGGAGTACCGTGGGCAGAATTTATTGACTTCAATTATACCTAACGCTCATCATAGCTCTATACTAAAAACCCACCACCTCTCTTCCTTTTCCAGTCTGTAAAAGGAGAACCTGCACCAGTCTAATCGGCTAAAGGACATACCAGAAGAAATCGGACTAAATTCGCCTCGCCACAGCCAGCCCAAATACCACTAGAGCTCTTATTTGATGCCCGGGTTGCCAACTCTCATTATATCTTAACAAAGAAGAAGAATTAGAAAACAAATTGAATGCCATGCCAAGATACGGCTACAAGGTGCTGTTCTTACTGGGGCTCTGGCTGTTGTCGGACAGAGTGGCCATCTCCTGATCCCGGCTGGGGGAGTAGATGCGTTCCCCCTTCAGCTTCCCATTGGAGAAGGCCACACCTGGGTGGCCGAGGCAAAGAAGGTACGTAGCGATAATGATCAGACTGTCCACGTGTGCGCGATACGAGTTAGTCTCATCCCACAAGTAATTCGGGGGTGGCGGGGTGGCCAGTGGGGAAAAGAAGAGAGGAAGAAAAAAAGCCAGAAAGAAAAAGCACTCACACTCCCTCGAGAACGATGAAGAGGGGCTCGTTCTTGATGGAAGGGCCGGAGTAGCCCTTGCTCAGCTCCTCCACCCTGTAGGCGCTCCTGCCCAGGATGAGCACGGTGGCCGAGAAGAGCCCGACGAAGAAGAGCCTGAGCCTGCCCTGGAAGGGCTGCGCGCTGCCCGAGCGGAAGTACCGCCAGAGGTAGTCGACGAAACAGGCGATGAAGATGGTCAGGGTCCCGACCTGGAGGGCGAGCCCGCCGATGCTGATGTTCACAGCCGTCTGGGAAGAGCCGCTCGAGGTGGTGGAGAGGGCACCCCCTACGGCCTGGAGGGTGAGGGCCACCCCGTCGCAGGGGATGAAGAACCAGTAGTAGGCGCGCGGTGGGAGGCGGGTGTATTCGGTGGAGAGGGCGATTATGCTGGATTTTGGTTGTTACTTTTGGTCAGTTTTTCTTTTGTGTATTCATTCAGGTGGAGGACAGTGGGTAAAATACTTACGACAAGGACAGAGTCACATATATGGCCGCACAGTAGAATACCGGGGCAGTACCAACAAAGACTTGATTCAAGGGGTGGTTCAGTTGACGTTAGACAAAGGAGCACAGACAACAGGAGAAGGTTGCACCACACAAGATGCAGTAGTGGAAATGGTGGAATAGGAGAATACAGGGGTAAAGGGGGGGCAAAGAGGAGGAGGAGAATGGTGGTGATGTCGTACCGATCTGTATCATGAAGCCGATAAAGCTCCAAGGGTTGTAGTACAGCATGATCCTCCCAGCGTAGCCCACCACGCAGCCCAGGCAGCCGCAGATCATGCAGATAGAGAACCACCAGCTCTTCCAGCGGAGTCCCAGGTAGAACTGGATGCCCGCCGCGATCAAGTACAGCGCGATGAAGGCGCCGTTGGCCGCCAGCGAGGGGCGGTAGCCATACACGCTCATCTCCACGGGGCAGAGCTCAAGCGTGCAGTTCGCCTTTGGGCCGAAGATGACGAAGCTCATGCCCGGAGGGGGGCCACCTCCTCCTGCTGTCGCGTTTGGGAGGGACATTATTGTTCCTGTCCGGAGGTATAGATGTGCGAGTCGAGTCCCGTCGTGGAGGGAGAGATAGACGGCTTCCGGGGTGAGGAAGGTGATAAAGGTGTGAGCCAGACGGCGCTAGGTTACCTAGGCAAGTATCAAAGACGGACTGGAAGAAAGGTGTGAAGGGATTCCAGAGATTGTCATAGGGGTTCTGCTGAGCTCGGAAAGTTGGCTGATGCGAGAGGTGGCAAGAAACAAGACGGACGGAGTGAACATGTCCTACACTTATATGACAGTCATGGTCCAAACGCAAAAGAGGAAGGCCTAGAGATAAGATACAAACGCCTCGTTCAACGGCGAGGTTCAGCCAAACACCACACGAGATACGATGGCTTGGAGTTGCGTTGCACTAAGAAAAACTACCAAAATCTTCCCTCGCTCCAGGCAGAGACAAAACAGGGGCCTCCAAGCACTGGCACTGGCAACTGGCATGGCTGTGCACTCGATCGTGCTCGCATCCGCTTAGATCCAGCATGAGGCGGCTCTAGTTGGCGTTTCACAGCGCGTCTGTCTCTCTGGTCCCTCCACCGGCACTGGTATTTTCCATAACCCATCCCGGCCGTTTTGAGAGCTGCGTACAAAACCTATTTTGAAGGCTGGCCGCCTTGATCTACGCAGGCCAGCGTTCACTTGCCCAAGATCGAGGCATGCAGATTGGCTCCCGCCAGGTGAGCACGTTGCCCGCATTCGCATTCGCTAGCCAACACGCTAAGCCCTGGCGCACCAGCCGGCTGGGTATGTTTGGTGGCTGCCAAGGACGGGGGAGGGCATGGGCAACGTCATCAAGAGGAGCAGAAGAGCAAATCAACAGATTCCAGAAGCCCGGAAGGATGCAGTTCGTTGGCGGCAATAAGGGAGAAAGCATTTTAAAGAGTGGTTGGCGCCGTTGGGTTTTCTGGACGCCTGGTTAGAGACGAGAGAGGATGGACTATGCTTGCCAAAAACACTTACATCCCAAAAAGGAAATTTAAGCGAATGCGAGGCCCTTGTGGGGTTTTGCTACTTGTTAGCCTTGCTGCTGGCGGGGAGCATACAACTGGAGCAGTGACGCTTACATTCCAGGCCCGAGGCTCAACTGAAGCAGCCAACGATTGATACCTGACCTGTCGGCTTCCTGGCCACTCTGGTAACATTCGAGGATGCGAATCCTCCTATCGTAATCTCTGATGAGCCATTCTCAGATACGGGATTTCTTCACAACGCACGCGCTTGTATCAGTCTGGTGTTATGCTTACGCGGCTGTAAAGGAGGCTCTGTCCATGGGTGTTTCTCATCTCGTCTGTTGCATAGGGGCAAATGTCTGCTGGCCTTGGTACGTAATCCGCACTCACTTCGCCTTTTTTTCTTGGACTGACTAGGGAGAACTAGACGGAATGCGTACCCATCTCGCCCCTTCCGACCTTCGGATTTCTTAACAGTTCATGTTATGAAATGCCGTGTCCAATGTCCAAATATGCACAGGAAATGAGATAACAGCAGACTGTCCTAAGAGGTCGAACAGAACACAGCGTGGGTATGGAGTGAGTGAGTAATGGATAAGTCATCCCTTTCATCATCACGAGTTTCCATTCCGGTGTTTCCCCATCTCCTGATTTTGTACCGTAACCTCTCCTCGTTCCCTTCAGAGGACTGTCACCCTTACCAACAGCACCGCAGACCACAGCTCAAAGCACAACAAAAACCCCGACAACAAACAAAGCCGTCATCGCGACCGAGCACCTGACCCCATACCCATAAAAGAAGACCCCTTCCCCATCGGAGCCCCTCCGCATCCCCCTCCCCCTCGCCGGCGCGGCGGCGGCGTTGGACGACCTCTCCGGGGCGGCGCTCCCCGTCGGGTTGGCGGGACCCTTCATCAGCTCCACCCCCTGCGTGATGGTGACGGGCGCGAACCCGAAACGGTCGCCGCTCCGCCAGCTGTAGTTGTACGTGCTGAGCCGGCCGTCCCAGTCGCTGCCGCTGCGGGCGTACCAGACGGAGCCGACGTGCGTTAGGTTGCACGTGGCCGAGACCGTCCCGTTGAGGCTGCAGCGGTTGACGATGGTGTGGTCGGGACCCCCGTAGCGGACGCCCGTGAACTCGAACGTCTCCGGGCCCTGGGTGATGGTCGACGCCTGTCCCCTCTGCGGAGGGCCCGAGCCCGGCCGCTCACCCTTGAGGGTGACTATGCCAGTCGTGATGTTGTCGGTGCGTGAGTGCGTCGGGCGCGGCCGCTGGTCGACGCGCGTCGTGGTTATCGCGAAGGTCGTCGCCTTGCTGTCGTCGTCGACGCCCAGGACCGCGCCCGAGCCTCGGTGGAACATGGTGTAGGGCAGGCCCTCGAAGGCGCGCTCGTCGAGGTAGAAGATGGAGACGACGGTGGTGCGGGGCGATGCCGTCGCTGCTGCTGTTGCGTTAACCCCCGTCGCTGCCGACGCCGAGGTCGTTTGGCTGGCATCGCTCAGGCCGGATGGCTTGTCGGCATTTGTGGGGTTCGCCCCGGGGCCGGATGCAACGGTGGAGAGGAGGTCATCCGGCCGCTGGCCACTGGCCCCTGAGAAGGACAAGATCAGGAGGGCGCAAACTGTGCGGAGAATATTAAGGCGAGCAGGCCTTGCGCAGCGACCTCCTCCTGCTGCGTTGGCAGTCATCTTGTCAAGGACTTTTAATTCGAAACTGAGGTATGTCAAGGCAAGATTTTTAAAAGAATCAGGGGCAAAGAGTCACATCATCTGCATATCAAAATCCAGCGATCCAACCTTCCTGAGGAATAGAAAGATCTAGATCCTACTCCTTGAGTACAACATGCCGAATGGAAGAATGGAAGCAACGTGGAGCAGATAGGCTATGACGGACAGCATCTCAGAAAATAGAGAACACACTACCAAGAGAGCTGGCAAAAAAGCCGAACGACTCCGTGGCCCTTCCGAGTTCCCCTCAATTCTCAAAGGGAAGAGACGTAATCGGCAAGTCTCCCACCACCCAATCCGGGAAGGGGATCTCAATAATGGCGTCAAAAAGTCATGCCGCTCCCAAGCCTGACTCCAGGTCTTGGGGGTTTCCCGACCCGACAGGAAAGAAGAATAAAAATTGCGGGGAGAGGAAGGACAGAACATTCAAGACGGGAGGCCAAAGAAAGTGTCTGCACTTTAGCCGTTTCCCGTTGTATACGGCGCTCGCCCCGAGTGGTGAGGAGAAACCTCCGAGGAGGTTGCTTAACGGGTGGCTGTTAAGGGGCAACGCGGCTTTGTTGTCGTGTGAATAAATAGGGAGACACACTTCGCGGCGAACTCACACTCGCACTTGCACTGGCTGGCCTGAGTCGCCGACTCTTGAATGATGTGACGTATAAGGACATATGAAAGTCCGGATTCCTGGAGGGTTTGGACAAATGTGTTTTTGGGGCATGCCGGCACGGGACTTCCAGATCTTGGAAGGCTGAAATGGGTGATTGCCGTATCCGTGCTCCGTCCTGGGAAGTCAGTCATGTGCACTATCACCTGATTCTGAGGTTGCAGCTTCCATGAACCTGTGTCCGTCTCGAACCGGAAATGCCCTCCTATCCATCGGGTCTCTGTGCCTTCAAATTGCAGTGCAATTCGATTCTCTGTTCTGTTAGACGGAGGCAGTGACACGCTTTCGTGGTCAACGCATGACGATAGGCGCGGATGCCTGCATACCTACCGTTCCTACCCAAGTACGGAATACCATCATGTACGTCGTACGTGCTTGAATTCTGTACGCAGTATGCGATCCATAGGTCCCCAGGACGGGTACGCCGAGATTGACCTTGTCAGATGTGACTCGATATTTGGGGGAAAGAGTGAGCAAAGAATGGGGCTAGGAGAAGATAGTCTCCCACGGAGACTAAAGAAACTAAAAATGCCGCGGGCGACGGCGTGATATTGGCAAAGTTTTGAGGAAATTTGGACTCCGTGCTGGTTGGTCTTGAGACTCCCTTCCCCTTGCTTCCCTGTCTGCTTGATTCAGAGGGAGACCTGGTGGTTACGTTACTGGGTGACCAGGTACAAAGGCTGGCGATCTTGATCAACTTTAAAGTTTCTCGAGGCTGACAGATTCTGCAAGATGGAATCAGCTAGCGATTCTGTTTCTCCGTCCATGATACCTTGCACAAAAGGGGAAACAAACAAGGAAATGTCTCAAGATGGTGGGTAAACCCGAAACAAAACCCACAGACAAAACATAAACATAACAAATTGCCGCTTCCGGAATTAGGCATCGAGTTGTGCAGATCCAACTCAAGGCCACTAATCCATTTCAGGAGATCTCCCTGGAGAGGAACAGGCCTCCCAGCCAATAGTGCCGCTCGGTGACAGAGCAGATTAATTTCCTCAGGGTCGCAATTTGGGACCCAAGCCCTGGGCAGTCCCACCCAAAGGAAATGAGCAGAGTGGAGAATCGTAATGAGGATCTCGCTCCCTCCCGTCAAGCACGAACATGTCGGGGTTGCAAGGACGTTGGGGGAGGAATGGGACACCCACCACGTCGTTACGTTCGAAGTTGGCATCCTTCCACGCCATCGTCCGTCGACCGTCGGACCGCCTGCCTAACACAGCGGACGTCCCCGAGCGTGGCAGGCAGAATGGAATGCTTTCAGCTTCGCTACTGGCAAGCAACAAAGACGGCGAGGACAAACACAGCGAATCAATCCATGCACCCCATACAAAAAGGTCAGTCAAAACGGAGGGTGTGTTTGTGAAGTCAGGGCCTCGGAAGAACCCATCTGTTTGACAAGGTCTCTCCAAAAACTCCCCTTTAGGTACAATTAGAAGATTAAGTTACATGGTTTGTGCCATATGCCCTATGCGCGCTAAGACATACCCACCGAGAAGGCTTTTGAACGTCGCAAAGCCCCCATCGGTAAAAAGAGTTGTCATGCAAATGCCGTAGCCTTCCAGGCTTTATATTTGACTGAAAAAAAGAAATTTGTTTCCAAAAAAAAAGCCTGTTTAGGCGAAGATGACGGCAGCGAGACCGGCAGCAGCGGCCAGAACGACGGAGCCAGCCATGCTGGAGGCACCGGCGGTGACCGAGGACTGGGGGGGCTTGGTGGCTCTGGAATGGAAAGGCGCGAATGTTAGCCATCTGACTCGCTGGAAAGGGGATGGTTCCCCTTAATTCTCCCTTCAGGGTTGAAAAGGGGTTTGGAAAATACTCACGTTCCGTTCTTGCCACCAGTGGGGTAGGTGGAGGGCTTGATGGTGGTGGTTGGGCAGGGGACAGAGACGGTCTCGTAGACGACGGTCGGGATGACGGTCGTGTAGGAGGTCGAGATGGTCTTGACGGAGTAGGTCGGCTTGCACTCGCCCGGGTGCGTGGGCTTGCCGGTGGGCTTGGTGTGGTCGTGGTCGTGGTCCTTGTCCGTGGGCTTGGTGTGCGGCTTGTCCGTGGGGAGGGTGACGGGCTTGGTGGGCTTGGTGTAGTGGGTGTGGTTGCCCCAGCCCTTGGTGGTGGTGATGGGGCACCAGGTCGTGGAGATGGGGACAGTCTCGGTGACGACGTGGGGGCCGTTGGGGCACTTGGTCACCTCGGGAGGGCACGACGTGATGGTCTTGACCGTGGTGGTGTAGACGGTCGAGGCGGTCAGAGAGTAGACGGTCGACGAGACCGCGGTGGACGAGGCCGGGCAGTCAGTCACAGTGGGGGCACACGAGGTGACCGTCACGTAGTCAGTGCTGAGCACTGTGGAGGGCGCGCCAGCCGAGACGGTGGCGGCCAGGACAACGGCAGCGGTAGCGAAGCGCATTTTGACTGTTGTTTAGTTGATTTGGGTTTTGTTAGAGGGTAGGGAGGTAAGGAGGGTTGACGAAGGCGTTGAATTAACGAATGGACTGAAGCAAAAGCTTAGAGAGTGTTTGTAAAGAATGGACGACCGAAGTCAAGTGAGTCAAGAGAGTACTCGGGAGCTGGATTGGCTTGTTTGGCTGAGGAGAGAAAAAGAGAGAAAGAACGGATGGAGGGTTGAGGGCCGGCGGGTTGTTGTTAAATATCTCTGACCGCCTGTCAGTAGCCCAGGAGCCCAGGAACGCCTCCTCCGTCCTGCCACCCGCCTACCGGCTGGCTGTCGCCGTGAGGAGGGCGGGAAATTGCACATCTGCACTGCGGTGGACGCTAAACCAGGGGTCTTCGGCGGAGGTCGAAGGGGAAGGTCAAGAGAACTCAGAGAAGCATCATGCCGCTCCCCTGGTGATGGCCCATCCGCCAGGCCCCCTGATTGGGCAGCGACTTTCATGGGTCTTCCATCTTGTCATCTCTCTTCATATCTCAATCTCTCTACGAGGAGACCCTAGTGGCGGCTGGCTGCAAGGGTTGAGATTGGCGGACATGGCTCGCTGCTGCAAAAACGGCTTTCCCTCTTCCCCCAGGACAACCTATGTTCAGCGCCGTCACCCTGTCGTGCCCGTCAAAAAGCCACATCATTTTGCTGGTTGGACGAGCGCTTAAGTGGGTTTAGCTGAATTTGGCCGAGGCGGTCGACATGATTGGTGGGGAACGCACGGTCCAGCTGAAAAGGGGGCTCGATCCAATTCTCGTTGACCCCCTGGATGATGGCAACCGCCAGTACAGGGAGCGGAGAGAGGTGGCTTGCGTGCTGGTTGGTGGTACACGCGAATGAAAGTATTTCGGTACATTGAAAAGGGGTACTTAAAGACCCCCAGATCATTTCGGCTGTTTCCCTCCTTCTCCCTCGACGTAGCATTGGAGCCCGTTGGCGGTCCCTGCTTCAGCTGCCCAAACCTACACCAGAGCTCCAGAGACCACATCCTGGCGCCGGTGTTCAATTTGGTGTAATGACAGCGCTTAAAAATAAGGTTGTATAAGAATGAATGAAGAAGTCTTTGGCCCCTGGCAGGGTTGAAATTGGTAGCACAAGTCACGATTGCCGTCTCTGGGAACTCCGTACAACATTACAACAAAGCTATACGTTTTGCAGATCCCCATGTCCTTGTTTGCCTGCTCTGATATTGTCCCATTCCATGCGGTCACTTGGGACATGTAGACGCCAGTGTATCAAGTTGATTTGTCCAGCAGTCACACAATCCACAAGCCTCTTCAGATGACTGGCCAACCTTGTCGAAGGTCGCGTGAGAAAGATGAGATAGTGAAGGAAGCATTGAATTCCTCGGGATCCAGACGATCTCCACCATTTTACGAGACGTTGTGCAGATCGGCACTGCTGGCTCTACGGGAAATAAGCACGGTACTTCTGATAGATGTATTGTACGCATGCAATGGGTACCTACGGATGTTAGCACTGTATTGAGAGAGCGTTGGTTGTTATTTCATTTAGTTCATTGCCTCTTCCTTGCACCACCAAGCTCCTATGTTTAGGAAATGGGTTTTCAGTGAAGACACTGACCATGTCGACACAATGAACAATCTAAATCAGCTCGGAGATCAGTCCAATGTCTGGCTTATCCCTCCCTCCTCTCTTGGTCCCTGCAGAGATTTCCTAGTTCTGCAGGCGACCCTGAATACTGCGCATGGCGGCGACATGATGGGAAGCGGTAACGAGTATTTTTGGTAGGTCGGGAGAAACGCGGGCCTACTGCAGGTACCAAGGGATCCTTCCAGATTTGGTTTCCGTTTCCATGAGCCCAGAACTCAACTGAGGAGTGAGGACGGGAGGGAAGGAAAGGAAGTCATGGGAACTCATGCCCGAGAAAGGAGCAGGGAAGGCGCCCGTCAGTTGGAAACACAAGCGAAATAACATGACAAGGGTACGCCATCGCTGTCCATCTAAATTTCAATCGCCCAAAATGGCTTCATTCTTTTTTTCCCTCGTTTTGCCTGTTAGCGACGTTGTTGGCGCGCTTCGGAACCTCTTGGCTCTGGCAGGCGCTTTCCATTTCTTCTAAAATAATCTGTAATATTGCCTCAATATCCCCCGCGCCGGCGCGCCGCCTGCTTTTTGCTTTTTAGAACCTGGTAGCAGTAGGATATTATTTGAGGTCACACCTGCATCGAGGTAGGTGTTCTCACCGTCAAGGCCCCCAACAAATCATCCATTGACTCTGTAGTCTGTACGAGCACAACCACTCGAGGCACAGCAGGGAGTTGGGATTATCTGCGCCTGTGGACCGTTATATTTGATGCATTCTGCACCCGCTCTCATCAGCGTCATTTTTACCGCAAAAGTCTACTAAAACGGAGCTGTAGAGTCCCTGTTCTGACTACGGTGCTGGGAAGGCACTGTGGCTCTGTGGGCTCGCTAGGTTTGTGGACCACGGGCGGTGTGTTTGATAAACCACCAGTCCTGCCGTTTGCCGTTAGCAATGGTGGGATCGGTGGGATTGGTGGGATTGCAAGTCGCATAGATGTGTCGACGATTCTTGATCCCTTGATCTCTTGTTCTCACTTCTTCCACCTGAGATCTGTGAACGTGCCAATCGCGTTTGCGAATCAAGCCAGCCCGACCTCAGGCCCGTTGTTTTCGTGATCCACTGATTATCATGCTACTTAGTGGGCCATCTTCTCCAGAGAAGCCAGAGATGATGAGGAGAGTCTGTCCACAGTGGCTAACCGCTGAAGAGGACTGACAATGGATCGGTCAGTGTGATCACAGTCGCCGATTTGCTGGCATTTTGGCTTGCTGAAGCTTCCGGCGACTTTCCGATATGTCTTATATTGCTACGTAGTATGCCTACTGCGTACGAGCTATGACCGGGTTAGTGGCCACGCGGTCAGCCGGAGATTAATCTCAAGAGTTAATATGCTGGGCAAGACTCCCTCTTTGGCTCTCACTGGACGAATTTGGAGTGTGTAAGAGCGCGGACATCATCTTCCGCTTGACAGTGCCAGTAACAACCGAAATCGGCGTCTTCTTGACAGCTAGGCGCCTCGGCCCCTCAGACTGGTCATTTGTCTTGCGTCCAGGGTCCAGACCTGCCTGCGCTAGACCAAGCCGTTTGCGCTGTGGCAGAGCCGTTTCTTCAACCGCTTTCATGAGCAGTGGAGTGAGCCAAGGAAAAAAGAAAGAAAAAGAAAGAACCCCCCCTCCCCCCTTCGAAAAAGCACGGGGATGTCTAGCGTAATGAATGTCTGTGTCCTGCCTTTCCTGCCTACCCTGCGAGTCCCCTCCCGATCCCGTCTGTCGCAAGATCACCTTATTGAGAGAGTCGGTCTTTATTGCAGCCCATTAAAACCCCTGAATTCGCAGTGGGTGCTGCTGGTGGCGGGGGGAGCACAGTGGTATCGAGCAATAAAGGGGGAATGAGTGGCTTGAGTAGGAGTGGAAACTCGTACACCGTAATCTCGTAAGTCTCGGCCATAATCTGGCAAGACTGGCAAGTCTACGGTTGGGTGGAGTCGCTCAGACTCTAGGGCCTAGGCAGTCACACAAGCCAAATGTATATTTTCCCCCGTTGATCGCCTCCTCACCAAGGAGGGACGCGTCGGGGGACGTCCCGGAGGCTGACGCGCCCAGCGACCATCCATGTCATCCCCAACCATTGCAAAGCCATCTCGAGCTTCATTTTTCGTTTGGCTCTCCTGAGTCCTGTGCTCATCATTCTTCTAGTTGGCTCTAGTCCCCCTCGACAGTGAAACAACGTGTTGGTACCATCCAAAAATATCGGGGCATCTTCGCCGGCACACCTGTGATTCAAGCAGGAGAGTCGCATCACGGCTAGCGGTAGACCAACTCAGGGCTCACGGCCACCCGGTGAAAGATTCTCTACCAACAATAGCCGCAAACCCGCAAAAGAAATGGACCCCGCGAGGACTGCCGCCGCGGCCATCCGACCCGACGAGGCTCGATTCCCGTGCCCACTGCCCACAGAGCACACGCCGATTTTACCCTCGGAGGAGTAGAATCAGGGTTTATTGATCATCCAACATATCCCGGGCTGGTGACATTCTCAATGTGGTGAGACTGCTTGGCTTGGAGGCAGACTCACGGGGGCGGTTCACCTGCAATTCCAAGCAAACTCGGATCTCAGGGGCGGGACTGCATGGTGGAGAAGCGCCACCCACCTGTCCTCATGTAGGACAGTCTTGGTTCCCGGGAGCTGCAAGTGACATGCTGGCGCTCAACACGGCTCGGTGGCCAGCTCATCAGGGCCGTCGAGGAAGTATCCAGGAAGACGACGATCAAGCTGGTGGATGGGAGGGACATGGACAGCATCGCACATGCATGTCCGCGTCTGCCTTGCCACCAGAACAAGACCTGGTGGAAGCCCCGTTTCGTTCCGGACGCCGAGGCCGAGCGCACTCGAGCATGGCCTCGAGGACCTTTGGGTCTGATGACTCCCTGTGTCAAGCAAGCGCTAAGGAAGCCCTGGACCGGCCATGGAAACTCTGCGCGCCCGATCATCTTTACCACGGAGGGTTTTCTTCTTTCTCAGCAGCACAGGTCATAATGATACGGGAATGGCAACCACACTAGTGTTGGTGTCGCAACTGCAGCCTGGAAGTGGCTTTTCTGTTAGTGCGGGTAATATCTGGCTGGGCTTCAATGGGGCTGGATTGGTTCCTCGCGTGCCCTGAAACGGGGCTGCCTGGGGAGGCTCACCCGATGGTCTGAAGGAAGGCAGATGTTTCCGATTTGGCAGCAACTCATGTTCTCGAGGATGCGGTCCTCAGCCACGTGCATGGCTTGAGATGTGCTTGCGGGCCTGGTGGCATGGTCTCCCACCACATCGTTACAATATCTTCAGCGGAAGAGTCCAAGTGGTTTGTCTAGGACCCCTGTATGGGTTGTTCCTCTGGCTGGTCCTCTCGTGATGATGTCTGTGCAAATCTGGGGGGGTATGCCCCTGGATGTCCATAGGTGAACAAATAACGAGAAATGGCGTCAACTCTTCCGAAGGCTGGAGGCGAAGCCGTCGGAAAACCCGCTTTCCCGCCGCTATGGTCAGTCCAGATTGCACAGGCGCGATCGCATTACCAGAGCAGCCCTTCCTCCCGCACAGTCTGTCTGGCTCTGACGATAGGATTGGCTTGGTCAATTGACGGATGATGGCCAGGCATATCAGGCCGTTCCCTAGCCGCAGCTAGAGAACAATGTCACACTCCCGACGAGTTGTCACGGACCCCCGCGTCAAATTTCCATCCGTGGCCTTCGACACTGGTCCCTGCGCCTATCTTTGCGGCTCGAGGTGGCCGCGCTCGGGGGTTGACTGGGGAAGGCAGGGTAATCGCAGGCTCAGGGCTGAAGCTAACCTGGCCCGGCTGAAAGCGCTATTTTCAACTTCATGCGTTTCGTTCTCGGGATTTTTTTTTCGGACGGTGATGTCAGGATTGAATTTCGCGATGATTATTCCACGCGGAGATCTTGGACTCGAAAGGCAATCCGAAAAAAGAAAACGAAACGGATCGCCCGGTGGCTGGACTTGGTTGGCTTGGAGATTCTCAACGAGCAAGAGGGAGGTCGGCTTGGTTTCGTAGGCTTGACAGCGTACACAACAAGGAACCATCCTCCTGTCACGGCGTTGCTGCCATTCAACCAAGCTATTGTCAGCTCTAGTTCGAGGAGCCGCACTAAGAGTACAGTCTAGAACAGAAGTGCACGCTTGCAGAAGGATTTCAGTTGGCAGTGGCTGTGCGTCTCGCAACCCGGGCTTAGCCTGAAGAGTTTCAACCACCCGCCCTCTGATCACCCAATCACGCAGACACCTCCAGATCTTGACAAGATGGATGGACGTGCTGTGGGAGCTACGTACTGATTTGTTAGTTTAGGTGATTGCTGGGATTGAATGTTGGATAGAGTTGGCAGTGTCTGCTAGTGGTAGGACTAAACTAAGTTGGTGTTATCCATCTCGACTCACCCGAACCTTGCCGGATGCCCCCCACGCAGAGAACAAGAGACATTGACACCTTTAGCCGTATTTCGTTCGCCACCTGGTGGACGCAAATTTATGGATATTCCTTGGTAAGGCCCACCGTTAGGTTCGCTAGAGTTTCTTTGCAGTTGCTCTCTCCTCTGTTTCAGGTTTGCGTGCGATTTCCAAAGCCCTGGCGGGGTTTGGCGGCTTCAACCCGCCATTGCCGCCCTGCCTGTCTGTCCAGAGCTTGAATAGGTGCAGCAACTTGATTCATCTGGCGAATGGGAGTTCTGTCTCTGCTCGAGATCACCCGGCTGCCTTCGCTCCTCTGTTGGAAAAGAAATCGACGACATGAATTTGAGATTTGTGAGGTAGCCAATATCGGTATTAAATAATAAAAAAGCTGGTGGTTTGATTAGCGAGTATAGTAATCATTTGAGGTTCATTCCATCTCCATGCGTTCTGCGGTTGATTGAGACTTGGATATTGTGTGGCGCTGGGTTGCTAAGATGCTGAGATGCTGACCCGTCGATGCCATCGCGTCTTTTGTCCCTCCCTTGGCATTGAAGCTGAAAGATATTGGGTAACAACGGCCTGAAACCCCGGACCGCTTCACTATCCTTGAGGCAAGATAAGATGGAGAACTTTACGGGTGTCGCATGTGCACAAGGTGGTTGGCAAGCCGGCGTCCCGTCGTCGGGTGCCCGTTGTGGTACGTCAACTTACATTTTCGCGGTGTAAGTAAGCAGTTGACAAAGCAGGACTCCATTTCAGTCGCCAACAATAGAAGACGGGAGGGCGCCGACGAACTCCGGCGTGGTCCGTGACCCCCCCGGCGAGCCACCACTGGGAGTCTGGGAGTCGATTCCCTGTGCAGCTCTCTAACCCCGCCAGCCCACTTCGCCCTACAGGGCCAGTCCGGACCCATGAAAAACGATGACGGTGGCCAATTAGGAGGCGCTAGATCCTTGGCTCGCGACACTCCGCCACTGCGCAGCTGCCGACTCCATGAGCAGCCTCTAGCTTGGCGACGAAGCAAGAACCATTCGCTTCGCTACATGCTGACATGCAGGTTTGTTGTTAGAGCCGCCAGCGAAAGGCGAAAAGAGCGCTTGTTAAGTTTCGTCTGCGAGTGTCTGACCCGAGTGGCCATGTAGTGATATCCTGTCTGGGTGTGGACTTGCTGCGCTTGCTAGGATACCCGCCGAGGATGCGTGTAACAAGTCCCCTGCAGACAGACGAGATCCCAGAGGGAGCTCGTGAGAGGCCAACGATTGAGGGGGCATTTGCAAAGCAACAGGATTTCCAGGATAGCGCCATCTACAAATACAATAAATCAAACCGTGCGGGCTTTCTTTTGGGCCCCGCATACGTTGGCCAAAACAGCTGACTGGTACATTTTGTGCCTCCTTTTTTATACTTGCCCTGCCGTTGCATCATCACTGTTGTACTGGAAAGTCGAGTCTTCCGACTTCCCCGCGCCAGCTCTGCAAGCCAACCGAGTCCTTCCAGCTGGTATCTACCTGTTTTTGGCGCAAGGCTGTGAGAAACCCCCCATCTGCGATCGCTTACCCACGCTTGTGGGCTTCCATCCCTCTCTCCCTCCGCTCTCGTCTCTCTCTCTCCCTCTCTCTTTCTGTCTCTCTCGCTCCCTCCTCCACCTGTCAGTATACTCCCCCCCACTGCGTTGAGGTAGATAAGCGCCCGCCACGGATACCCGCGTTCCTAACTTTAGACCTATAGAACTTCCCACGTAGGACTTCTTGCGTCCTCCCACGCTAACACCCGCCCGCCTTAAACAGGATTCCAGGACCAACAACCTTGCCTGCCTAAGTACCCCACGCGAGGCTCGCCCACACCCACGCCCAGCCTCTGTGTCATTTGTGTCATTTGTGTCTTGCAGTTCTTCCTTTTCCCTTACCTTTTGTCGTTGCCTTTTTTTTTGTTGGCCTGGCGTGACGCCCCTAACGCACACCATACGCACATACCACACCCCATCCTCGTCACCCTCCTCACCTTGCCTTAGCCCAGTCATCATTGTCGTGCACGTACGCCCATACGCCTGCACGCACGCAAGCACATTGGCGGACAGCCTGCTGCATTTATACTCGGCCGACCAAGGCCGGCAGCCCCAGGCTGGCCAACATCTCTGGAGTGTCACTGGTTGCCTTTCAGGGCGATCCAGGCAGTCCAGGCCACCAACCCACAGAACCACTGACACCATCACGCCCGCCAACCTCCAGCGGCCTGTCACAGGCCCACTAACGGAGGCTATCATGAGTGCCACCACACATATCGGTCACCATGGCTTTGGTCCTGTTGCACAGGTGGCTCCCGAAATGGGGTCGTTGGATCGTCCTGGTAAGCAATACAAGCGCACCTTCTCCCCGTCACTACCCTCTGTCGCCTGTCCGCCACTGTGCCATTGTGTCAGCATGTCAGCTTGTCGGGCTGTCAGTGTATCATCGTGCCATGCTCGTCGTCCTTGAAGTTCCTCTCCCTCTTGTTACACACCCAAATTGACCGCGTTTTCGCCTTCGGAAGCAGATTTGGGGTTTGACGTCTACACAGACGGCGTCGGCCTCAACCGGGCGACCCGCCTCCAGTCTGACGACACCGAAGCGTCCTCCTCTCGCCGCAGAGCCGACAGCGCCCAGGCATCGTCGTCCCCCGCACAGGAGAAGGACCGGACGGACCAACCGCCGGGGCCATTCTTCTGCAACACCTGTGCCAGGCAGTTCGTCCGGTACTGCGACCTCAACAAGCACTCAAAGACCCATAGCCGCCCATTCAAGTGCTCGGTCCCAGACTGCAAATATAATAAGTATGGCTGGCCCACCGAGAAGGAGCTCGAGCGGCACCACAACGACAAGCACTCGTCGTCGCCGCGCACTTTCAACTGTCGGTTCCAGGACTGCTCATACAAGTCAAAGAGGGAGTCCAACTGCAAGCAGCACATGGAGAAGACCCACGGCTGGGAATACGTTCGCAGCCGCTCATCCAAGGCGTACAGATGCCCATACCCCGACTGCTCCTTCGGCTGCCAGGAGCCGGAGGAGACGGAGGAGAGGCATGCCGGGCACTCAGCCATCCAGCAAGCTCTAGCCGCCCATGGACCCGAGGCCCCTCAGGGAGGGAACGCGGGCCCCATCGATCCCACGTCTTCCAGAGCACCCACAGACGCTCCAGATTGGGATGAGATGGCTCAGTCTCAACACCAAACAGGGGCTCACGCCCACACCCACGCCCATGCCCACCGGGGGGCTCCCACCATGCACACTGTGCATACGATGGGCGCGATGGGTGCGATGGGCGGGACGAACAACACTTTGGCTCACTTCCCAGTCCAGGGTGCTGACTTCACGCTGTACCCGGGTGAGATCGAGATGGACGCGGCTTTACTAGGCGCCAGCGGCCAAGGATTGTTCCGGTATGGGAGCCCCAATGACGAGTGTGAGGGGGGTATGGGCTTCGTCCCCTGGTCGTCGCCCGAGACGAGGATCCGAAACAACGTCGAGGTGCTCCGCCAGTTCAGTCAGAGCTACAGCTACGCCGCCGAGCGCGAAGATGTGAAGCGCGGTGAGAGCATGATGCTCGACCCCCACCTGGACACACGGCCCTTGTTCCCAATCATGACCCAGGTCGACCCGCCCCACGGCTCGGGTAGGCCACCAGCGGGGACCCATCTGCACGAGCCGACGTCGACCCCGACCACCGTCATCAAGGAGTCGGCCAGCCCTGCGTCTTTCTTCCCCATCGCCGCCCCGCAGTGGACTCCTCCCACGACGCTTTCAAAAGAGACCCAGACACCCACCAGCATCATGTCGACCTGTGGCACGACTGCTGCCAAGAGGACATCCGGAGGGGCTACCACAACAGTGAGGGTGAAGAGGTCTATCGACGAGGTCTCTCGTGGAGGCGGCGAGACCCTTGACAACGACGACAACGGCGACAGTGACAAGGATGACGACGGCCGCGACGACGAGAATGAGGACGACGAGCCCGAGAGGAAAAAGATCAAGTATTCCCCGGATGACGACTTCGACGATTCCAAGATGCCATGCCCCTTCCAGCTCGCGAACCCAGAGTTTTATAAGCTGGAAAGGAACTCCAAGTTCATACCCTGCCATACATCTCACAGTCAGATATCGACCATAGTGTGAGTTTGAGCTTTTGCCCCTTCCGGCCCCCGGGCCCCATTAACTCTGGCGCAAGAAACCATGTTTGTGTTGATGACGCTGATATTTGGCCGGCTCCTAGTCGCCACATGAAGAGGAAGGCCCACAAACTCAAGGTCGCGGACTTCCAGATGTCGTCCTTCGACGTGCCCCAAGATGACGAGAGTAGGCACCCGGCCGCCGGGCTTTGTCGGAGGTGCTGGCGGTCCTTCACCGCCCGCGACGAGTTCGCCGCCCACTTCCTCACCGAGTGCGCCGCGCAGTCACGGAGCAAGAGGGAGAAGTTCCGGGCACTGTATGACACCTTCTGTGTCAAGGTGGCCCCAGAAAATGGTGCCTCGGGATCGGGGCAGGCGTCGGCTTCGGCCCCGGGGAGGAGTACGGCTTCCGCAGTAGCCCAGCGCCCACCACAAGCCGCAAGCGAGGAGCCGCCTATCCGAGTGAAGACCGACGCCACGGCCGGTGAGGCACCACGCTCGAGCGTCACCAATGTACAGCAGCTACCGCAGCAGCCACCGCAGCAGCAGCAGCAGCAACTGGACGACTTCCTGGCCTTAACTGAGCGTGTCAAGGCGCTGGAACAGTCAAACAAGGAACTGCGGGTCCTAGCGACGATCACACTGCTGTTCATCACGCAGCAGAAGCCCGATGGTGGCAACGCGGCACACGCGACGACAGCAGCGGCGCAGCAGCAGCAACGGCGGCGGCGTCCCAGCGACCAAGCCTCCACGGCCCGGCGGAGGACGAGGGGCGCGTACCAGGACCGGGAGCGGAGCGTGGCGGGGGTGGCGGCCTCAGCGTCGGAGCAGGCCCTAACGCAGGTGGCGGCGACGGGGACGGACAAGGAGTCCCTCGTGGGCGGCATGGACTCGCAGTCGACCGACGTGGACCGCGACGGCTTCATCCCCGAGGCGCAGCGGACGTTGACGGGCCTGTCATCCACCAGCACGGACCGGTCGACGGTGCGGCACGTGCCCCTGAGCCCGCACACCAGGTTCGAGGACCTACCCGAGGACGAGGAGGCGGCGGCCGGGGCAGGGGCGGGCGGCCAGGCTTCCGGGACCCAAGCAGGAGGGGCAGGGGCCGCCACCTGTCATCGTGGGGTGGGAGCGGCAGCAGGAGGAGGAGCGGGGGAAGGCGCCCTCTTGGTGGTGGCCGCCTCGGCCGCGGCCGCGGCCGCTGCGCCTGCGCGGATGGCGCAGCTCAAGCAGGTGCCGCCCTCCGATTCCGGGATCGGGAGTGAGGACAACACGAGGAGGCACAGCGGTGGGGGGCCTGGCGTTTGGTTGCTCGGTGCTGGAGCCACCGCTGCTGCTGCTACCGCTGCCGCCGGGCATGGCGCGGGAGAGTCAACGCCCAAGGTCGTTGGCGTCACCGCCGCGGCTGCCGCTACATCGTCTGCGGACGACCAGCTGGTCGAGGACCAGATGTGGCAGTACGGATACTTCGCGAACCAGGAGTCGCAGCCTGTGCCTGACTTCAGGTCGCCCGGGGAGATTGACATTGACTCGTTGTTTCCAGACGATGTGGAGTAATGAAGATGCCTGCCTTGATCTGGGTCTGGGTTTGGGGTTTTTGTTTTATTGTTGCTGTTCTTCTTCTTCGTCTGCTTGTATTTCTGTGATGGGTATCTTAGGGCAACGTGTTTGGAGTTTTGGCGCCTTTATTACCGGATCTGATTCCGTGTGTGGACAAAGATCATGGTTTCGGGGGCTCGTCCTAATCTGGTTGGCGAAAAGGTTCCATTCTTTGCATATAGTAGGGTGGCGCAGGTTCCTCAGAATTTTGGTTCTTCTTGCATGGCTCTTCTGAAGTATGCATGTTTGTGTTTGTATTGTTTGGAGGCCAAAAAAAAGGGGGTGGGGCATAGAGAGACATATCTCAGCTCTTGGTTTGGTAGTCCAAAAGAAAACCGCGATGAGGCAAAACGCGCCAACTTAGAAATGTTTTGATTTGGCCCGCCGAGCGAGCCTCGGGATTTACCCTACGTAGTACTTTGCCCGTAGAGATATACTATCGATAAGCGATAAGATATCGATAAGCACGTGTGGCTGGTAGAAGCTCACCAAATGGTCAGCCAAGATGGACCCGTTCCGTTTCGCGAGCTGCAAACCCATCCAAGTTTCCGAGAAGAAAAAAAACGGGAGGGGAACTATAAAGTAGGCGCCAATATGAACAAACCATTATCATATGGGTTGAACCTGACGAAGAGACCTGCAGCCCCGAAACCAGGGGCACCAAAGCGCCTCCTGGCTTTCAGCGATGATGGCGGGTCGGACGACGAGCAACCCAGCGCACCTGGCAGTGGCGCACAGGCGGAAGAGATCACAGAGTTCGGCGATTCTTCGCCGCCACGGACAACACCATCAAGCGTCAGGCCCCCCGGCCGTGGTGGCAGCAGCAGTAGTGGCAAGGGCTTTTCGAAGTCCAGGAGCGGCGCATTCGACCAACAGCCACCACAAAAAATAAAACCCAAACAAGCAGCCCCGCCGCACCAGCTGGGCGACCTCTCGAGCGCGCTATCGGCGCGGAAGCACGCCGCGGATGCGGAGAGGGAAGACCCGTCGATATACGACTACGACGCGGCGTACGATTCCTTCAAGGCGGCGGACCGGAAGGTGGCGGCGAGCAACAGCGGCGCCGCGGGTTCCGAGCGCAAGCCGCAGTACATGTCGAACCTTAAGAAGATGGCGGAGGTGCGGGACCGGGACCGCAAGATCGCGGAGGACAAAAAGATGCGGCGGGAGAGGGAGGCGGAGGGGGACGAATTCGCAGACAAGGAGAAGTTCGTGACTGAGGCGTACAAGAAGCAGCAGGAGGAGAACAAGATCCTGGAGGAGGAGGAGAGCCGGAGGGAGGAGGAAGAGGCGCGGAGGAACGAGGCCGGGGGAATGACGGGGTTTTATAAAGGTTTACTAGATCGGGATGAGAGGAGGAGGCAGGAGATTGAGAGGGCAGCGGAGGAGTTGGCGAGGGGCGGTGGGGAAGGGAAGACGCAACCTGGGGATGAGAGCGGGGTGGGAGATGAAACGGAGAAGACGGATGCGGACATCGCGAAGGAGATCAATCTCAAGGGCGGCTCAGTAGCCATCAACGACGAAGGGCAGGTTGTTGACAAGAGGCAGCTACTGAAGGGAGGGTTGAACCTCGGCGCCGCCAAGAAAAAGAAAGACGAGAAGCTAAAGGAGACCCATCCCCACGACCAAAGGGGCTCCGGCCCGGACGACAAAGGAGGCTACTTCGCCGGACCCGGGGGTAGGGCCGGCGGCAGCGGCGGCGGCAAGCAGGCCATGCGGGACAGGCAGTCGCGCGCTTTGGAGGCGCAGTACGAGCAGGCGCTCAAGCGGTCCCGCGAAGAGGCCGACGAGGAGAGGAGGAAGGTCGAGGTCGCGGCCAAGAGCCGCAAGACTGAGGCGGACATCTCGAGCGCCCGAGAGAGGTACCTAGCCCGGAAGAAGGCCGAGGCGGAAGAGAAGACGAGGAAGGGGGAGACACGGAATGGGCCGTAGTAGTGGCGATATACCCCCTCGTTGTGCTTTATATATGAATCTTTGTGTTGTGTAAGCGTGAGTGTTAATACAATGGCCAATCGTCATGGAGAGGGGGAAAAAGGCTTCTTCCGTGAAGTATACATATCCCGAGGGCCTAGGGTGCGATTCTTCCCACCGAATTTGGCTAACGACCTTGATACCGTCCCCCCTGTATATGATAATCTTTTACACGACAGCCCGCAGCCAAAAGCAAGCCTGCCACAAATCGCCCAAAAATCTATTGCCATTTTGTATGCATTATCAGAAACCACCGCCGCTGCCCGCGGCCTCCTGCTGTATCCTCCTTCGGTACGTCGCGTGGACCTGGTTGAAGGCAGACATGTACTTCTCCATGCACTGCGTGACGCAGGTCGACTCGGCGCTCGAGACGGAGGCGCCCGGGTTGGGGATGCACCTCTCGAAGCAGCTCTCGTTCATTTTCTATCATAGGTGACCCATCACATTTCAGCCTCTCAGCCTCCCAACCGTCAGGGTTCAAGCTTCAACGCTGGTGAGCAGCGGGTCTTTTCTCACCTCGATGAGACCCCGGGCGTTGGCAGTGTTCGATTCAATCAGGATCTGCCTGATGATGGCCTTCTTGATGCTCTCCGACTCGGAGGCTGAGACGGCGCCGGACGGGTTGCTCGGGGCTAGGTCTGAGAATTCCGAGCTGGGTGTCTGGGAGGAGGAGGGCGCCGGCGTCGAGCTTGATGAGAACCACCCCATTGCTGCTACAGTTTCTTTTTGGATCTGAGGATTCCGTCCGTGACCTTTGATTGTTCTAATCGAACGTTACAATGTTTAAACACGACTGCTCGGTTCTGCCCGGTTCCGATGGAGGTAAGTTTCTTAATTTTCCTTGACTTCATAGGTGTGGCGGTGCTAGCTAACAGCTTATCTTATCAACTAAACAGTACGTATTGTTACATGTCTGGTTAGACTATCAGCGACAGGGGGTACCGGTAGCTCATCCGGTCAAACAGCCTCTCGCCTCAATTGGTACATGTGTCTTTAGTTTGTTGCCAAAAGAGGGCAAAAAAAAGGCCAGCTCACGGGTTCCCGTACAATTGTGCTGACAAGTGCAGGCACAGCTTGACGCCTTGCATCCCATTTGTCGAGGAGTTTTTGTTCACTCTTCCTTTTTGGGTCGCCAACCCTCTCTTTCAATTCCAGCATCGCTTTTTATTTTGGGTGGGAGCCTGCTGGCGCCTGGCACGATGAGGCTCACCTACCTGTCGGCCTTGTGCCTGGTGGCAACCGCGTGGGCGGCCGTGTCAGTCGACGAAGATGGCGAGGTGAAGAGCATAGGGGTATGGACAACAATCTGAGAACTTCATTGCTTTGCGACCGACATGTGCTAACTGCGATTCCAACGACAGCTGAGGACACATACCTTAAACCAGGTATGGAGCATGACGGACGACGGATGGAGTGGCCCGACCCCTGCAGGAAGCGAACCAACATGATGGCTAACATGCTTCGGCCCCCAGCCATATCTCGACTCGGACATGCAAAGCCGTTGGTATGATTTTGGAGGGGACGCCATCATCAGGACCGACCAGTATGTACTCCGCGACGACAACTCGAATCGCTGCTGTTGCTGCCAGGGTTGTCCTCGATGGGCGCGGCACGACTCGCAGAGACTGACCCAGGTTCGGTTCACAGATACATCCGCCTCACCTCGGACCGGCCATCGCAATCGGGATATTTGTGGTCGAGGGTACCCCTAACCGCGACGAACTGGGAGATCGAGGTGGAGTTCAAGATTCACGGCAAGAACCAGCTCTACGGCGATGGGTTCGCCATGTGGATCACGAAGCAGCGAACGGAGCAGGGGCCCGTATTTGGCAGCGTGGACAAGTTCGAGGGGCTCGGTGTCTTCTTCGATACATACAAGAACAACCGGCCCGGCGTGGTCTTCCCCTACGTGATGGCCATGTTCGGCGATGGCAAGTCGTCGTACGACAAGGACACGGACGGCAAGAGCAACGAGTTCGCAGGTTGCTCGGCCAGGGGCATCCGTCACGCCAACGTGCCAACCAAGTTCCGGCTGACGTACTTCCAGGACAAGTACCTGAAGCTGGAGCTGCACTACAAGTCGGAGGGCGAGTGGACCGTGTGCTTCGAAACCAACGAGCCGCCCGCGATCCCTCAGGTGGCCTACCTGGGATTCAGCGCCGAGACGGGCGAGCTGAGTGACAACCACGACATAATCTCGGTCAACGCCAAGAACCTGTATACGGCGGGCGGCAGCGGCGGCAAGACCACCCCAGGGAGCGGCCGCGGGGGCAAGAAGGGCTCCTCCAAGGTCTCCAGCAACAAGGACAAGAAGAGCGGTGGCTGGATGTGGTTCTTCACCAAGATCATCCTCTTCATCATCATGGTGGGCGGTGCCTACGTTGGATACACATCGTACAGGACCAAGCAGCGGTCACATCGATTCTAATCTGGAAGAGCCCCGGAGCCAAGACCAGGAGCCGGAGGCGGAGGGGGTTGATGTCGCAGAGGAGACAAAGCAGGTTGACAAAACAAATGATGGAGATCCCTGGAGTTATTAGATCAGGAATCGAATCACTCAAAGGAGCATCGAGGGAGAGGGGCGAGAGAAGGAGTAGGAAAAGAGACCATATACAACTTGCCGCATTGGCAAAATGAGGCAGCGACTGCGCTGCTTTGGTTTCCATTCTGCGACAGGGGGGCCCTTTTTGGTGTATGGCGAAACGAACTAGTGTACAATTACTTAAACCACGTAACTGCTGCGATGACTAACCTTCCTTGTCTCTCTGTGACGGCATGTTTGACTCTGCTCCCCTTACCGACCTCAATATCATTAACTACCGACCTCACGCCGCGTTCCGGGTGCTTCTTGTCAGACCAGGACTGACTGACTGGTGGACAACCCGGACATGCTAACTTGCTCAACTACCTGGGCCAGAGCCTGGTTGTGGCTTGTATGACGACGGCAGGGAGGAGGCAATGGTGAGCACAAGGTCAGGGCTGGTGGGTCATATCTTGATACCTTGAAAGTCAAAGAAAGTCCACGGTAGTGTCGAGGGTGTGTGCTCCCAAAATGATAACCGATTCGATACATAGAGAGTAGAGAGACTCGAACGAGTGAACGCAACCAACCAACTCAGTGCTTTGCTGTGGGTAAGCGATTTATGTACCAGGCATGCCAGTATGCCAGCATGCGAGATAATCTCATTCATGAACGAATAACTTCCTGAGGAATAAACCTGACTGGGGGACGTTGAAGTGGCCAGGAGGATTCTAAAGAACGCACGCTAGACCTATAACGGCACTGCTGATAGAGTGATAGTTGAGGAAGTGATTGTCGTGGTGGGCAAGGTGGGAGACTTCCTCCGCTTATCCCTGCCACTCAACTGGCTCAATCGCACCTAGAAGCTGCACTTCAGAAACAGCCAGCTGCTGGCCTGACGAGGGGAATACGCGGGCACAGCTGCGTCAGTTTACCCCACCATCCCACCACTCCACCATCGACCTCAGATGTCACCCTCTGGTCGCATCCAAAGATTGGAACCGACAGATACCTCCGACGACGAACAGACAGGCCGTCCCAACCTGCAAGCACACCAGACAAAGAGCAGCCTTCTAAACTAAGTCAATTCCTCGACATATCTCTTTCCTTTCATGTCAAATTTGAGCCACGAAGGGTAGTGGCAATTTGAGACAGCGCCAGACCCCGCCAGGTCTGTGGCTTGTTTCTCATACCTGTCAGTCGCCTACCCACCTCCCCCCCAGGCTGCGAAATACCTACGGCTGAGGCGGGGGCCACAAGCAAGACAAAGTTAGCCAACCAACGAGCAACGAGGGCAACGCGTTGAGGGGGGAAGCATCGGGCTACGACGTCGATCCAGCCTACCATCGCCCGCCTCGAGGCTCTCGTCCGTAGCACGTTGCTCCATCCCGGGTTCACTTTTGTTGAGTCGTGCGTCAACACGGCAAACTGAGCACCTAGCCAAGCAGTTAGCACCAACACACTGCCTAGAACCGCCACCCACTCCACCCCTATTGCGCCGGACTCTCGACCTTCCTGCCCCCTTCCCGCCCCTCCCCTTAGGCTAGTGGACAGGAAGTGTCAAGCCGGCGCTACCTGGAGCTTGGAGTTTTTGGAGCTCGGGAGTTCAAAGCTCCTCCTGTTCAATGTTAGACTCGACTCGACAGCTGAGAACTCACATCGGCTAGTGGCAGCAGCTACGAGCAAATTCACACTCCAATCCCACTTCCACGCCTCCTATCCCTTCTGCCTCTCTCCCCCTCATTCTCCAGTTCTCCAGCATCACATCACTCGTCCTTGTTACGTCTTGCTACACCTCCTAGTTCACGTCTGTCTGTCATGCGAAGCTCTCTCAGTCGTCTCTCCTAAACTTGGATCCACCAAAGCTCCAAATTCGCGGGGACTTCAAGGTGAACGCTCTATAGCGCACCACACGCTGATCCAGACCTTGGTCTTCAATTGCTTGATACCTACTGATGGGTGGTGGCGTGGGTATACACTCTACACATCCCTAGGTAGTTTACCTACTTAGTAGTGTCAAAGGCGGACGTGCGTGTCACAAGAAAACAAACCCAAAACCCAAAAAAAAGCAACTCTGCAAGGGAGGAAAGGTTTGACATGCCCGTTTAGGTGGCTCTCCCTTCAGCCCACTTTCGACCTGTGCCAATCGATCCTTCACCTCACCTGTTTCCCTTCATACCCATCTTGCCTCCTATCTGCCTGCCTACCTGCCGCCTCCCTACCTTCTGCTTGCGATTCGATTTTTTGGATATCTACTTGAATTCTGGTGTTGCCTTTGCGCTGCGCCTCGTCCGGATCGATCAGACAGCTTTGTTTTGGCAAGGCAACCAAAAACGTCGGCCGCTACCCCCCCAGCTTCCATCCCTAGCCATTGGAAGCCATTGGAACCAGCCACCTCCACCCAGCCGAGCCAGTTTTGCTGTGGGCAGCTGCCACGCCGCACCGTCACTTGCAACTTGCATTCCTCTCTGGCAGAACCACTTGGCGCCTGCCGAATCCGCCATATACCCTTGGAACGCAGCTCCCCTGCGCCGCCTGCTGGCACAAGAACTGAGCCACGGCAAACCTCAACCAATCCCACACCGGGGTGCTTCTCTCTGCCGACTCCCCACGTTTGCTGACCCGGCAAGCTGTCCATCTTTCTTCCCTACCTCCCACCTTCCTCGCGGACTTCGGGAGCAACCGCCTTTGCTGCTCCAATTTCGACGGAAAGGCAATCGATTGCCTGGGTGCCCTCGCCTGCCGGCCTATCCCCTGTGATTACCCCCCCGCACATCCCCCGTTGCCCATCGTTCTTATGCCGTCTCTAGGATTCCTCAAAAAGAAACGGACCAGGGAGGCCAACCCAGATCCTTCCTCGACGAGCCAACCGACAAGTCCGGTTACGCCCACCGCCCCGAAGAGCTTCGAACAGGCACTCGCCTCGGCGAGCCCTTCCTTTTCCAGCACCCAGGCCAGCACACAGGAACAAACGCAACAGCAACAGCAACAGCAAGCGCAACAACAACAGAATCAGCAAGAGCCAGTACAGCCCGGTGCCCCCGCGGTTCGAGAGGGGCAGGCCGATCAAGCGGTGACAATGAATTCGCTACCCCCAAGTCAGCACCAAGGATTTGTGCCGCCGGCGCACACCCCCTCGCCCGGATCACTAGAGCCGCAGAACCTCCCGAGCATCTCGAACCTAATCAACCCTCCGCAGCAGAGCAACGACCCCTCAGCTCAGTATCAACAGCAGCATCAGCATCAGTTACAGTCTCGATTCCCCTTGCCTCCGTCTCATGGCGACAGCCTTGCCTCCTCCCCCCAGTCGCATCCACTTCCTTACCAGCAACAGCCTCAGTACCCGAACCAAGCAGCAGTCATGGGCCAACAAGACCAGAGCCATCAGCCGCAGCCGCAGCCGCAGCAACCTCAACATCAGGGCGCGCAGGACCTACAGATCCGGGTGACCAAGGGTAAATACTCGCTGGCCGACTTCGAGATACTGAGGACTCTGGGTACCGGTAGCTTCGGCAGGGTCCACCTGGTGCAGTCAAGGCACAACCAACGGTTCTATGCCGTAAAGGTGCTGAAGAAGGCACAGGTGGTCAAGATGAAGCAAGTGGAGCACACCAATGACGAAAGGAAGATGTTGGGTGAAGTCAAGAACCCTTTCCTGATCACCCTGTGGGGCACATTCCAGGACTCTCGGAACCTGTACATGGTCATGGACTTTGTCGAGGGCGGTGAGCTGTTCTCGCTGCTGAGGAAGTCAGGAGTAAGTGAAGCCAGCGTCTCCCGTTTCCTCATAGAGGGTTGGGGGGGTCGGGGACGGAATGTCGGGACTGGGAGGCCCAGTCGCTGACAAATAGAACTCCATGATCGCAGCGCTTCCCGAACCCGGTCGCGAAGTTCTATGCCGCCGAGGTAACGCTCGCACTCGAGTACCTTCACTCGAAGAACATCATATACCGAGACCTGAAACCGGAGAACCTCCTGCTCGACCGCCATGGCCACCTGAAGATAACTGACTTCGGCTTCGCCAAGCGTGTGCCGGACAAGACATGGACGCTCTGCGGCACTCCTGACTATCTCGCCCCGGAGGTAGTGTCGAACAAGGGCTACAACAAATCAGTAGATTGGTGAGTTGCCTTCTTGTCATAATAGCTGTGAAGATGAAGGCCGGCATCGTCTCCATTTTTGCCCGTGTGCGTACATTTTAGTTATGTGCAAGCCCTCGTGGACTACTAGCGGCAGAAGCATCAGTGCTTGTATCTACAAGACGATAGGAGGGCGGATATCACGGAGAGCGCACCAAGTTTGAGAATGTACGCTGACGCAAGAGACTTCCATGTCCGGCATGTTTCCGCCAGGTGGTCATTGGGCATCCTGATATACGAGATGCTGTGCGGGTACACTCCTTTCTGGGATAGCGGATCTCCCATGAAGATATACGAAAACATCCTCAGGGGCAAGGTCAAGTACCCGGCCTACATCAACCCAGATGCGCAGGACCTGCTCCAGCGCCTAATCACGGGCGACCTGACGAAGAGGCTGGGCAACCTGTTTGGCGGGTCGCAGGACGTGAAGAACCACCCCTGGTTCCAGGAGGTGACGTGGGACCGGCTGGCGCGCAAGGATATAGATGCTCCTTACACCCCGCCGGTCAAGGCCGGTGCTGGCGACGCGAGCCAGTTCGACAGATATCCCGAGGAGACTGAGCGATATGGACAGTCTGGTCATGATGAGTGAGATATACCCACCACACCATCTTGCCCCCCCAGTGCGGGCCTTGTTGGTTGCGGTCTCCAAGAACTAACAGTTGTTACCTTTTCTCTAGCCATGGTCACTTGTTTGCCGACTTTTGAGACCAGCAATCTGACCGGACTCAGTCATGGCTGGGGCGCAGGGCGCAATAACAGGCACTAGAGCATGCGGGGAATAGAACAACTGTCATGATGGCGGCTGTGAAGATCTTTGAATACATGTTTTCTTGAGAGCAGGTTTATCTGGCATGTTGGGGCCGGCGTTTCGGACTCTGGGAGTGAGCCGAACGTTAGGCCTGGTCTGGTCCCTTTGTGTGACCATGTTGGGTGTTGGTGATGTTGACCACTCATGAACGAGAAAATGGACCTTTTGATTTTCTTTTCCTCTTTTTTTCCTTCTTTCTTTTCTGGCGAGACCTAGGGTGCCACCCTGCGATGGGCGGCAGGTCGCATAACCGATAGGGAAAACACAGGACGCACGCACACCCCGGCTTTCATGTGGTCGGGTAGAGCCAGAAAGTGCTTGCATTCAGGGGAAGGGGAGGCTTGCTTTGGGGGGGGCGCTGGACTGGAGATGATGGTGTCGACCTGTCTTTTATACCTTCAGGGCCACAGGAACGGGAATTGGTCGGACAATCATGGGGTGGACATTACAACAACACAAAACTACTACGGACTACTCTTACTGCTACTACTACAAGCTTCTACTCCTAAGCATACCGTCAACCTACGAATCCACCGGCTGATTTTTAGGCACGGCCTAACTAAGCACACCCTTGGTTTCCACTCTGGCAATTCGTGTCGCGTGAGTGCTCGTTTCTCCTGGAAGAGTCAACTTTGCTTGCTTTCCACGGAGCCTTTTCGATTGCAGGTTAGCACAACACATTAGTCACTCGGCGCCCTTGGTAGCAAAATAGTATTTGTTCTGGACGCGCCATCCTTTCCACATGGAATTGCCCGTCGTTCAGGATCCAATGGGCAAACAAGCTCGGTTTGGGCTTGGCCATTTCCACGCTCGGGCTGCCATTCTAGCTAGGTACGGATTATTTTGTCTGAAGCTGTGTGTGGTGGTGAAGAAGGTTGGTGGCGGGCAGGGCGGTCCCCACCTGGCCCCGCTTGTTGGCCTCTCTGCGCTAGACCCTATCCGAACAGCTTTTGGTGGGGCGGCCCGTGGCCAACATCCAGTCAAGCTTTGGACCAGTCCGGCCGATGGGCCATTGCAAGGGCCAAGAGTGGGGTGGGGTTCGCTCTTCAGCTCACGCATGCTTCATTCTTTTCTCTTCACCGCCGCAACAGCACGGGCACGAATGAACTCTAGGCACCCCGGCGGCATCCCCATGGGAGTTTCACTCGATTGCTGCGAGGGATAAGGCATGTAGGGCTTTTCCCCAGTCCTTCCATGGCTTGCTTGCAGTAGTGAGATGGGGTCTGGTACGTTAGTTGGTTTCCAATTGACGAGCCGTGGTGCTTTTTCAAAATACGCATGGGTGGGAGAAAGGGCTCACCTAGTGCACTGCAATTCCACTATGTCGTGCTCTTACATTGGTTCGTTCCCCGCCACCGAATAACCAGCCGGCGATCAAGGACCCCGGCCAATTGACCGACCGTTCGTAGGACGCCGCCCCGCCTAACGAGGTGTTGGGGAGTTGGGGGAGCTCTGTCTGAGGCAGGCAGACCGGGTGGTCGATCGGTCTCTTTTTTGTGGTCTCTTCGGAGGAGATCTGGCAAGGGAGCTTTTTCTCCTGTCTGTAATCCGTATGTATATGCGGCTTATCCCATTGACCACCCCATGCATGATATTTGTTGTCTGCCACTTCATTAGCAACGGGAAGGCGAGCGAGCACCCGACAGAATCTCCAAGACTGACGGCCTGCATGCTATGGATACCTGCCTACTTTATCACCCATCAGCCTTTTATTGCCCGTCCTTACCTCGGACTTTTCTGGTTCTGCATTGCTGCCTCTTCCTCGTGAATTCATTTTCTTGAATTAAGACCCCAGATCCGTCTCGTCATTCCCAAGGGTTTTCACCACTTGAAATATAATAGACAAGTATTGATATGGCGCAATCTTTATGACAAATGAATGAGGAGTTATATGCAGACATTTTGGGGGTTCCTACCTACCAACGAAACAGGAGCGCATACCCGGATCCTTACGGCTTTACGAACATATAAGCGCAGCACTTAGCAAAGAGTTTTTTTGTCTTTGGTTTTGGTCCTGAATCACACCTGTCAAGATGGACGACTACATGTTTCACGGCCATGTGCACAGCTGCAGGGTTGTATCGGAGTTGACGAGCTATCTTGAGATTTTCAACTACTCGGTTAGTATCTAAAATCTAGCATCCAGCATCCAGCATCCAGCATCCAGGAGCACCCAGCATCCAGCATCCAGGAGCACCCAGCATCCAGCATCCTTCGATCGATCGGAGAGGATTAGCAAGTCAGGTCGATTTTTATATATTTTATTTTTATCGCTGACCACATCGAGTATCAACGCTTCAGGATCCATCGTATAACTCCATCGAGGAGCACCCTCTCACTCCGGATGAGTTCGAGAACTTCCTCCATCGCAGGGTATGTACATATTCTTAGAGATTGTCGACATGGGATCCCAAACAAACAGTCTCGTCATCGTTCCTGGCGTGAAATATTCAAACTGACTGGCATGTTCCCATCTCTGTGAAGGGTGCCTTTGAGCCGCCTAAGCTAAAGCCCGGGGTCAAGCTACTCAATGGTGTGCGCCTCGTGTAAGTCACCCAGTACATAACATCCCCCCTCCCCCCC